>ML790186.1:417412-438356 GCA_009831015.1 Picea engelmannii | reverse complement strand
GAAGATATTAAATTGAAGATATATCACAAATGGAGAACTGGGTTCTCGTGATTTTTGGACAGGAAGTGTATAATATTTTGATGAACAAACTCTGCAAATTTCAACCCAACCCAGTACCCAGTTTTTGAGAAAATCAACATCATCACTTCCAACCATTTATCTTATATATTGAGATCCATGCATCATATGGCTTTGATTTTCGGCATGCAAAAGTATTGGGACCATAGGAACCTACCCAAAAAATTCCAACTAAATCCAATTTATAGTTTGTGAGAAAATCATCTCTGAAGTTTGTTGTTACACGCATGTAGCACCTTGCAACAAAAATGATAATAAAAATATTTTGAATGCAATTCATATCACAATAATATGTTATCGTACGATGGCTAAGAGATCCGATTTGTTGGGCAGAGGTCATGGGATCCACGCCACTGTTTCTGCCACCTTCTTCTTCCATAATCCACCAAATTAAACTTTAAAAATAAATTTCCCATTGCATGTCACCTTGCGTGGTCTAGTGGTAATGCATTGGAGTTGTTTCTATAAAGTTGTGAGTTCAAATCTTTCACCCTCCATTTTCGGGACTAACCCATTTTTGGGCAAATCCATAACCCACGTCAATGCACATCTTCCACCTTAGTACCATCCGCTACAATTTAAAAATAACAATAAATAATAAATATAACAATTTAAAAATAATAAAGATAACAATTTAAAAATAATAAATAATAAATAAATAAAACTTTAAAACAAAATATTTCTAGTTTACTTAGTTTTTAAATTTTTCTAGTTTATTTAGGAATAATCACACTTATAAAAAAAATCAAAAATCAAAACAACAATAAAAATATAAAATTGCAAATGGACATTTCCTACATCCTGAAAACAATATTAAAATAATGTTTTTACATTTGCACTAACTGGGTTTCTTGAGTCACTTCAACAACAATCGAAGAAAAAACTTGCACGAAAGGGAAACATGTAAAACACACTTTGTTTTTGAATTTGATTTGATTGCATTCGTACTTATTCATGCATTTCATATTTTTCGAATCTCTCACAGTTTTTATGCAGGATTAGTACTAAGATTTTACAGGTCCGAAGACGATCACATTTTGTTGCTTAAGTGATTTTCAAGAATCACAAAACTTTTGAAAAAAAAAAGAAAATCTTTGTTGACTACTTGGAGTTGTTACTCATCATAAACATCATGGTGTTTTTTGTTACACAATGACCATTCATAAAACCATTTTGCATCATGAATTATTTCTTCCCATTTCTCCTTCAAAGAAGATTGGTCATCCCTGTGTTGAAGCCCATCTTCCATTGAATTATCCTTCATGACTTTGCAGATGCCTATAATTCTTTGTTTCATACATCTTTTTATCTTTTTTAGTTCATTTTTCCTTGTCAATAAAACTATCCATCTCCCTTTCCATGACTACTTTGCCTTTCCATAAACACTGTTTCTACTGAGATCTTTCCTATAGTCCTGCCAATATTTTTATCAAAACTCGTGTTGACTGATGTGGGATTCCTTAAGGCCCAACTTTCAACAAGTCTTACCCCATCGACCTCAACACCTTATCTGGGATATAGAATAGAGTTCCTTTTGAGTACCTGGAGGCTTGCATGCCTTAATGGAAAGTTTTCTCGCTGACAATCATGTGAATACATCATTGTCCCTTGATCATCAGATCTTGTAAGTGGCTTGACATCAACAAATCTATTCTCACTTCGCAAGATGTACTTGGGTACCTTGGCACTCATTGACATCAATGGTGAGTTTCCCTCGCATTGGTTAATGACATGCATCAATGGTGGGCAATCCAATGACTTCTCTTCATGCTCGACATTGACACATTCATTCGCATGGCTAGAATTGTACCATCGGGTTTGTAGCGGGTGAAGACTATGCACTTTTTCATGAATCCCTCAGTAGTTACAACAACATGACTTCAACTATATGAGAGTATTACAATTCCACCTTCATACTCCCTCTTTTCCATGTTTCTTCAACAATAGTTCAAATTCCTCCACTTCACATTCTTTGATCCAAGAGTTACAATAGTTGCAGCTACAACATTCGCAATACATTTTCATGATCCTACAATAGTGACATCTTACATGCTCCAATAGATGCACAAATCATATTCCTATTGCATAGTTCATCAACATTTTGGGTAAGTGGAGGTATGCTATTTTCTAAACTTCAATCATGTAATTCCTCAACTACTAGCAATGAAAAATTTGGAAAATAAACTCACCAAGCTCCATTTCCTTTTCACTTCTATGACCCATGCCAAGTTGCATGTGGACATGCAACCAAATCAGTTGGGGGGTAGGGGGCTTTATTCACTATCATCGCTCCATTTTTCCACTACCATCATTCCATTTTTCATCTGATTTACCATTTATAAACATTTATTTTCCAACGAGACTCTGTTGCACTTTGCTTCATAAGAATTGATATACATACGAGCATGATTCACAAATATGAAAAATGGATTTCTCATACTCAATGATGTTTCCTTATGCACATTGATAGCTTATCTTTTCCAGTAAGTATATGGGTAAATTGTTAACATAACAACAAGAGAACAAATAACAAAATGAATGGTGTTAACACACGAACCAACATTATTTATATTCATGGTTGTCACACAAGAGCCAACCATAAGAAAATGTCAGTTGTTACTCATGACATTCCCATCCGGGAAACATTCATTATCATCACTCAAAGCCGAAATTCAGATGCCAAAATTTCTTGAAAAGATCCATGCACAGTTGCATGCAGACATGCAACAAGTTCAGTTGGGGGCTACGTTGGGACTCAAAAATGTCGTATTTTCATCCACCTTTCCCTTCTTCATTCTTCACATTTCATTGCCCCATTAAACTTTCATGATATCATTTTCATAAATATATTTGGGTTTCATATTATTATTTTCCACTTTATTCATTTTAGTATTAAAAATGAATTTATGATTAAATATTAGAAAGTATACATGTTTTTCATATATATCTCAAAAATGTGTGATATTTGTAATGTGTAGGAATTAATACAAAAAGACTTCTCGAATATCTACTCCACCATTTCAAGGAGATACTTATTCAAAGCATATTCTAAGGAGAAGATCATGGAGACTTGGTTCGGATATCTTATCCAAGATATATGAGAGATATGCGTGAGGATTTGAAGGGATTATATTTTGTAATAATGGGAAATTGGTTGAGAGAAAAGTGGATCTATAATTATGAGATGCTTATATTCTTTTCAAACCCTCATGTATAAAAGAGAGTGCTCTCTCTTCATCAGGGAGTAGTCATTAGGAGGAGAAATTACTTAGTCATTTCTTGGATTAGTTTCCTAACTTCATTACTGTGTTTGTTGGACCTCGACCAAGTTTTTGAGAACCCTGGTTGTGTTTGACCATTTTCGGGACTTCGACAGGTGGGTCGAAGACGAAGCGCCCAGGCGAAGCGGAGATCGTGGGATCTCACCCCCTTTTTGTGGGATTTTTGGGTTTAGAGCCTATGTAACGGGTATGGGATGTCGGCCCATGGGTTTAACCATGCTTAGGCCCTATTTGTAAATGTATAAATAGGTAGCTAGGCATTGTAAGATGAATTAGATCTAAGTTGGCTTTGTCAAATATATGTAAAGGTTTCTAAGTGCAAGTGATTGTAAGAAGGCTTTGTACATACTATGTGTTCAGAACTTGCAGGGTTAAGTGCAAGTGATTGTAAGAAGGCTCTGTGTCATGCCAAACTTGGGGAAGGAGGATATGGCGAAGTGCGCACAAATATCCTGTCTTATGTAAAGTTGGTTTTGTGGCTCTGTGCATGTAAGAAGATTGAAAGAAGATAATAAAGAAGATGAAGAGTTGGTGGACGTAGCCCCACGCTGGGGGTGAACCACGTATATCCTGTGTTGTGATTACTTTGTGTTATTGATGTGATTTATGCTTAGTGTTGAATATTTATGTATGTTAGATGCATTTTATTTAGTAGCTTAGTGCTTAATAACATGAATGAATGCTAGATCTGTTTGATGCTATGTGCTAAATGGTTAGATATGTGTAGATCTTGTTGAATACTGTGTTGTTATGTAATTAGGGTTTTTATCTATGATGTGAATAAGGGTCAAAGACTAATGAACATTAATTTATAAGTTCTCTATTAAGTATTGTGATCACAGATCTGTGTCCCAACTATGTTTTAGACACTTGAGTCCTACAACCCCCCTGCCTCTACCTCGGGTGAGACTTCATCTGTTTCGCAGGTGTTTCCGAAAGGGTCGGTAGTTAGGATTTTTTTGGTGCGTTGTTGAAGTGTTGAACCCTGGGTCTTCCCTTGTGCCAAAAAATGGTTTCATTGTCGGGACCTGAAACTTTGATTGCTAGGAACCGAGGAAAAGAGAAATCTCTTTGCGTATATCTGTTGTTGTAGTGTGCACTACTCTACTTGACTTGTGAAGGTCTATGCTAAGAAGAGAAGTATGATCTAAAGAAAAGAGGTAAGATCTTAAAGCTTTGTGCTCTGATAAAGGTAAGATAAGTGGAAATGTTTGTCTCAAAATAATGGATCTAGGTATGTTTGATAGATTTCTTCCTATTCTGAAAACTAGGGCACAACTAGAAGAAAGAAGATGTGATATGAATAGACCTGATAGAAATAGTGAAATATGTGTTATTCCTATGCATAGAAATAATTTTTGGACTAACAAGTGGATGCAAGATCCTAGAAACAATTTTTTACAGGTCCATCACTATGATCCTAGAGTGCAGTACAGGAAAGGTTGGGGATCATTTAAGAGAAAGAGAGGATTGAATCTTTTTTATAGTTGTAGAAGACTGGGACATATTGCTAAGGAATGCCCTGATAGAGGTCCTATTTTACTTTGTTGTAAAGCTACTAGACATGAATTTTTAGATTTCCCTAGGATGATTGCTAAAGTTGAGAAGATGAACATGAAACAAGAAAACAATGAGGAAGGTCAAGAGACTAAGAATATACTAGAGAACCAGAATGTAACGACCTCCTCGTTACGACAACAACTCTGAAACAGGTGCAAATTTTTTTTGTTTAAAGGTGTGTGCGCTCGTGTAGAAGTAACCAACACACTTGACTCTACGTCGCCACTCGACAACCAACAGGACACAACCACGATGTTCAGCACAAGAAGACTGAAGGCACACAATGAGTGACTGCAACAATATACGACCATAGGCATAAGGTGCACCACACAAACATTAAGACCTACTGGGGGTGCACAGTAAGAACACAGAGGGAAGAATCCATGGTGTTAGGGTTACTATTTCTGCACCGGAAAGCAAGGCGTTTAGTCTTATGTCTTCTCGAAAGAAGATTAGATATGCTCCTAGCCGACTGCTCAGGCAGAAACTAGTAACCCGACCTAGGACAAGATGCAAGCAAGACGAACACAACAAGACGACCCCGACATATCATAGTGACAACAACAATAAATGCCCCTAGACATAAGACATACAACTAGCAGCTGTAAGCAGAAACGACACCAGGTGTTAAGTACAGTACAGTCACAAACGAAAGAATCCAACAGTAGAGTTTACTATTCTACATAGAAAAGCAGGGCTTTTAGTCTTATGTCTTCTCGAAAGAAGATTAGACAGGCTCCTGGCCGACTGCTCAGGCAGAAACTAATAAATCTTTTAGGGAGTCATAGTAGTGGAAACTGTGCCTTTAAACAGTCCGAGACTACCGATACGGCTCAGAGTGTGTCGCAAGAGTGGAAACTGTGCCTTTAAACAGCCTGAGACTCTTGATACGACACTGGATTCCTTCCACTGGAATTACACACAGACATATATACTAAGCTACAAGAGGTGTCTGTATCCCACCTGACACAACCGACCAAGCAACCAACTGAATACTATCAAGTACATCATAAACAAGAAGGATGACTACGTCCTTTACGGAAGGTGCAAGATAAGGACTCAGACAACGACCACTAATATTAATGACAAGGATATGTCTATGATTCAAGAGTGATTGACTATTAGCCAATTTCTCCATTTAATTTTATTAAACCACGAGTACATTAGCATAAGGTAAGTCTAATTAAATTATTGCCATTAGTTTAAGGGCCTCACCCTAGAGTTGGAAATATAAAGGAATTAAATGTCCTCAGAATGATTTAACCTCGCCATTACATTATATTACCACAATATTGTAAATAAATAACAATGTCCCTACATTCCTATGTTATCAAGGATACTTAGCATTTTCCAAGGGAAAGGATATTACATTTACATGTTTCAACGATAATTTACCATGACCTTACATTATAGTGACACTGCCATTACATAAAATTCACCTTACATCTTGTACATTACAAATTCAAATAAAACTACACTAACATTACCTTAGAACAACAACAGTCTCCATTTTACATCTCAAAATCCTTGCAATTTAAATAACCATAAGGATTGTGACTTAAATATCATATATGATGAGGTTGCACTAATTATTAAATAAATAAAGCAATCACTGATGATTCCAAGGTTCCATTGCATTCCCTAAGTCTATGCATATCCTTGAAATTTATTGCAATTTACACTACACAAATGTCTCTCTATATATGAATTAAATAAATTTACACCAGGTATATATCTTTTAAACAATTTGTTCAACATTGAGGATTCCCTTTCATTTACCCAGCCCATACCTATCTCTTGAATTTATATTAATCTACTCTACCAAACCAATCAAGAAGGTCAAGGTCCTTTCATTGAAAATTACACGTGTCAAAAACATGGAAGTAATTCTTGGATTGGCCTTACGATTATCCTGAGTAATCCAATTTCAATACATAAGGCTCCATATTCAAGGGTTCACAAGATTCATTAAGAATAATAAAATAATATTTACAAATTCATTACAGTAGCAAGCTCTTGGCGTTAAAGTTACATCACGTTATCTTCCACATTCATCGTTGTTGGGTTTGTGAATTTTAGTCTTTTGACGGAGCGGCAGAGAGGTGTTTCAAGCCTCAGGTGCTCAGGAATGGGAGTGGGGAATCTAGCTAAAAGAAAACTGTATGTAGCAAAAACCGGTGAAGGGCAAAACACGGGGGTAGGGTTCTCATCCCAGTTTAGTAAGTAACAAGGTGGGTGCATGGCTGTCTAGAGGTCGAAGTACCCAACTAACACACAGGAGTGACAAGCTGCCACGGAAGGGTTATGGCGTAAGCTAGAACTTCGATGTCGCGCCACGAGAATCACATGGGTAACAGACTGGATTTTTGGTGGACAGAACACTTGGTTTTCAGGGATAGATTCCCCAAGGTGGCAATCAATGAACATCAATTGAATCATCGAGGACTAGCCACGGAATAGCCGGTAGGTGAAGGTGGCAAGGCTCATGCAGGTCGGCCATGCTAAACCAAGAAAAACGCAAGGAATGAAATCAACTCAGGGTTAACACATGGACCAGACCCCCCTCCCCAGCATATCAGTCTATGGATACGCAAGCGCCTGAGGGAGCAGAGTGAGAGATCTAAGGATACTGGTATTCACCCAACCAGCTCCATCCAGGAAACACCGCACAGTGCGTCAGCGATTTAGAAAAATTTAGACAACACGACTTGTAAAGAAGAACCACGCGCAGGGAAAAGGAGCTACAGATCAAGTTCTCACTCAGATCAGACTCAAGCTTGTCCTTTCTATCTCGGTTAAAGTTACAGAGGGAAGGAAGCTAGAAGATGTCCTCGGACAGTCTCCAGATAAAACCTCTTCAGGGAAGGGATTTAAAAATAAAAAGGGTTGCAACGCTTGACAGAATTGAGGTCGAAACCTACAATTCACGGTGAATCTCGACTATGGTCGTGACTGTTTCCATTTAACGATGCACAACGAGATTATTCAGATTCCATGCACCACCATCATTCGATAACCATGTAGACCTTCCCCTTCATTCAACCGAGGAAGACATTTGGAAAAATCAAGTATTTATCACCAGCTCCAAGTGAAAAGTCTAAACAGGGCCGATGACATACTTTCGTTCTTTCTAGAATTACTAGACAATAAATTCAACTCATCCAGGCAGGTAAATTCTGGGCAGGAACACATTCAGTCAATTTTAACAATTTAACTTGCATAAACCACATTACGTCAATCCTAACTGAGTGGTTTCATTGCCTAAAATACAGTACACAATTTCTAAGCCAAGGCATTCGCAATAAGGCACATACAGATCTAATCATTCATCTCATACAGTCTATCGATCAATCGAAGTCACACAAAAGCTACTCTTTCCATCAATTATCGGATTTC
This sequence comes from Picea engelmannii, assembly GCA_009831015.1. Taxonomy (NCBI): domain Eukaryota; kingdom Viridiplantae; phylum Streptophyta; class Pinopsida; order Pinales; family Pinaceae; genus Picea; species Picea engelmannii. The sequence continues at coordinate 430,041 of ML790186.1, read as the reverse complement.
ATTAGCCGAGTTAAAATTCTACTTTAGTGCACAAATTTATCACCGAAATATTAACCAGTCCATCGACAAGAACTAAACACAGATTAAGCTCAATATTTTTCTAACCCAACACATGCAGAAATAAATCGTATATCCTACCACATTCTATCATTCAATCAAGAAGCGTACCGTGGCCTGCTCGCTTTTCCCGAGTGTCATCCGCGCGCTCCATCCCGCTCCTGCTCGCCGACCGTTGAGACTACACCGGTACCTCCCAGCCAATCGCTAGGGATACTCTGCTTCCCCCTTAGCCCCCCGAGCCGCAAAGGGGCCACACAAGATCCAAAGATAAGACTAGCTTCTCAGCTCGCCTCCACGGCTGAGCTACCACTCCAATACAACTGAGAAATTCCCAACTCCTCACAAGAAAACAATCAAGCCTCAATCCGGCAGCGTAACATTATGCTCACTGTTCATCCCCTTATTCCTTCTTTTCCCCTTCTTTTATATAAATTTGAGACCCACCTACTTTCCTAAATCATTATTAATTTAATTTTTAATGACAATCCCCTAAAAATTCTCTGCCATCCAAGTGTCACTCATCCCCCACGTTTCTCCAAAAATTAATTTCTTTTTAATAATTAAAAGACTCATTTCCCTCACCCCCCTTTAGTCGCTCCTAAAATTACTCCTAGGATTCCTAGATCCCCTCTCATGCTTTTAATAACTTTCCTAAAATGAAGTTGCCAAAATTTAGTTCATTTTAGTAACTCCTTAATTGTTGATTCCTTTTTGCTTTTTACCCTATGTCCCCTACTTTCCATTATTAAGTTTCCTTTATTACAAGTTTCCTTATTTCTATTATTTATTTCTCTCTTTTTATTTTTGAACCCAAAAGATAAATGCGCTTATCAATCCTTTCTATATTTTTAAATTCATTACTTTTATACTCTCACATGTTTTTAACTTTATATTCCTTTTTACGATTAACACCACATATTTTAATTAATTTATTCCCCTTCTTCACTTTACCCCCTTTAATTTTAAGAAGACTTTAATTAACACCTAGGAGGGTTTTAGTTTACGCCCTTACGTTTATTTTTGTAGGATATTTTCTTAGGGCTTGTCAAAACTTTATCTTAGAGATGTTTTAAATTTTAGGTTTAGACTCGAACTGGGTGACAATCAATTAAGGGAGTCGTTTTGAGAATTTCTAAAGGCGTTAAGGTCTTAGGGTCATCTAGGTTGTCTCATCATCATCCTCAATGCGACGTGCCCTTCAGGATGTACTACGTGCTCCAAGGGTGCCACTCGCCTTGTTTCTTTCTGTTGCACGACGTGCCCTTCAAGATGCACCATGTGCTCCAAGGGTGCCACTCACCTTGTTTCTTTTTGTTGCGCGACGTGCCCTTTAGGATGCACCACGTGCTCCAAGGGTGCCACTTGCCGACTTGACTGTTTGGTAGACATCTATAACCCCTGGAGTCAACACTCCGCCAGGTGAACTTGTGGGAGACTATGGGATCTAAGGAATAAGGCCCCCGCCTTATTGCGCGCCCCTTAGAATCATCGTGAGCGACTATCGCAGTCTGCCCTCACGACATCATGGATCCTCTCGAACTAGGTAATCGTTAACCTACAGTTTGATCCATGGTGGGAGTGCTAGTAGGCTGTGGCAGGGCTGCTGTCCACACCTCTCCCTCAACCTCTCTGGAATCATGTGTGGCCCCTTTACTCCATATGTGAGTCTGGTCGGAAAGCTATCGTCAGCCTGCATCATCAACCACCATGTTAGAACATGTCAACAACATATCATCTAATCAATAAATATCATGGTAAATACATCAACTCAATATCACACTCCCTGAATCAATCTGGAGTCCAAGGGTTCCGTCGATGCCTCTGCATCCTCCAGGTCAAAAACCCTGCACACTCAAATAAACTGAGTCAATAGCACCTGTATACAACAATATTAAAACATCATGTCATCTATCATAACGCATCATAATCAAGTATAAATGTTTTAACCTCGGAAAAGTCCAGATCACTTGCGAGCAAGTGTCCTCAAATAATAGGTTTCTCAGTGTGTCAGCGCGGGATGTTACATACACCCCCTCTTGGTCTAAACTTCATCCCGAAGTTTCTCAGTATGAATGTCAAAATAATAGTATCACAGTATCATAATTCTATCTATCAAACAAAAATGGAAACTATTGGCGCATATCATATGCGTCCTCCCAGGTCGCCGAGTGCGGACTATAATTGTCCCACTGGTCCTTGATCTGATCTATTGTTCGACGTCGTAGTTGTCGAATGCGATGATCTAAAATGCGGACTGGCTCAGCCATGAGCGTTCCCTCGTCTGACACCTGCAAGGAACTCATGTCAATCACGTGCGTAGGATCACTAACATAATGTCTCAAAACAGATACATGAAAAACATCGTGCATACGCCTCAAAGAATCAGGCAAGTCTAGTCGATAGGCCACGGGCCCCTTTCTCTCCACAATATCGAAAGGTCCCACGAACCTAGGAGAGAGTTTAGCTCCCTTTCCAAACTTGATCGAACTCTTATGCGGTTTAACCCACAAGAAGACTCGATCGCCGACCTCGTAACTACGGTCGACTCGGTGTGCATCGGCATAACTCTTCTGTTGATCCTGCGCTTCCTTAACCCTTTGTCTTATGGTTCGCATATGCTCTTCCATTTCTTGGATCACTTCTGGTCCCACCAGGACCCTATCCTCCAGCCGATCCCAACTCAAGGGCATCTGAAACAGTCACCCATAAAGGAGATCAAAAGGCGCCATCTTAATGGTGCTCTGGTAACTGTTGTTATAAGCGAACTTTACTAGAGGCAAGAATTCCTCCCAACATTTTTGTTGGTCCATCACGTACAAGTGCAACATGTATTCCAAGGTTTGGTTCGTATGTTCTATCTGTCCGTCCATCTCTGGGTGATACGCAGTACTAAAGTTAAGTTGAGTTCCCAAGGCCTCTTGGAAACTCGTCCAAAATCATCCAGTAAACACCGATCCTCGATCGGATATAATCCTCTTAGGCACGCCATGCAGCCTCACAATCTCACTAATGAAATATCTCGCTATGTCAAGTGCCTGATACATCTTACGCACAGGAAGAAAGTGAGCACTCTTCGTTAGAGTGTCTACTACTACAAAAATCGAGTCGTGTCTCCTTGTCGTCAGTGGCAATCCCATAATAAAATCCATCGAAATAACTTCCCATTTCGAAACCGGAATGGCATGTGGTTGAAGTAATCCTGCCGAGTGTCTATGTTCAGCCTTTACCTGCTGACACTCGAGACATATAGCCACAAAATTGACTATGTCGGCCTTCATTCCTTTCCAGAAGAACAAGGGCTTAAGGTCTGCCCTCATCTTCGTAACTCCCGGGTGAGCCATGTAAATTGCTCTATGAGCCTTGCTCAGGATCAACATCCTCAACTCGTCATTTGGCAGTACGTAAATCCGACCTCTAAACCTCAATAAACCATCTCTATCAAATGAATACCCCTCATATCATGGTACCATCATTGTGTTTTGTCCCATAAAATCCTCGACTTCTTTTCACCAGTCATCGTCACGCTGTAAAGAGAAAATCTTCTCACGTAGGTTCGTCTGAAGAGGCATCACCGAAAAGATGCGTGGTCTCCGACTCAAAGCATCTGCCACTCGGTTCACTGTTCCCTTTATGTAAGTAATATCAAAGTCATACTCGCTAAGCAATTCTGACCAACGTCGTTGTCGCGCGTTCAGGTCGCTTTGTGTGAAAATGTGTTGTAGTCCACAATGATCAGACTTTAATTCAATTTTTCGTCCAACAAGGTAGTGTCTCCAAACCTTCAAGGCATAAATGATGGCTAATAACTCCAAATCGTGCGTCGCGTAGTTCTCCTCATGCCTTCTCAGTTTCGTCGAAATGTAAGCAATCACTCGTCTGTCTTGCATCAAGACTCCGCCTAAACCTCCCTTGGATGCGTCAGTGCATACCAAGAAGTCTGCGTCCATGTCAGGGACCTTTAGTATCGGCGCTATTGTCAACAACTCCTTAAGCCTTCGAAACGCTTCCGCACATTTCTCAGCCCAAACAAACTTCTTGTTTTTCTTCTGCAATTCCGTGATCGGACTTGCTATCTTCGAAAATCCCTCGACAAACCATCGCTAGTATCTGGCTAAACCCATAAAACCACGCACTTCTATGACATTCATCGGCGCAGGCCATTCCATAATAGCCTCAACCTTGGCTGGATCCACGGGGATACCTTTGCCGGAGATGACATGCCCTAAGTAGTGAATCCTCGATTGATAAAAAGAGCATTTGGATAGCTTCCCATATATTTTGTGTTCTCGTAAACATTGTAGTACCAAGCGCAAGTGCTCATCATGCTCTTCCGTCATCCGAGAGTAGATCAGAATATCGTCAATGAATACTTGGATGAACTTGTCCAAGTACTCGCGGAACACCCCGTTCATCAAACTCATGAATACCCCTGGGGCGTTTGTTAGTCCAAAAGGTAAAACAGTAAACTCATAATGTCCAAATATCGTCTTAAAATAGGTCTTAGGGACGTCATCCCCCTTGATCCGTAACTGGTGATACCCTGATCGCAAATCGATCTTGGAGAACACCGTCGCACCCTTCATTTGATCGAACAAATCGTCAATTCTTGGTAAGGGATATTGATTCTTGATCGTAGCCTTGTTCAGTTGACGGTAGTCAATGCAAAGCCTCCATGATCCATCCTTCTTTCGAATGAAAATAATCGGTGCACCCCATGGTGACACACTAGGGCGTATCAGTCCCAGGTCCAGCAACTCCTTTAGTTTCATTTTCAACTCTTGCAACTCCAGGTTCGACATCCGATAAGGTGTTCTTGCTATCGGTTCGGTCCCCGGTTTCAGGTCTATAGTAAACTCTAATTCTCTCTCTGGCGACATCCTAGGCAACTCCTATGGAAATACGTCTGCAAACTCCTTCACCACCGGAAGGTGTTCTAGACCTTCTGCCACTCCCTTTTCATTTAGCACAAGGATCACATAGCTTGCACCCCTTGAGCATACTCTTCCGTAACTGTAAGGAAGAGACGAACCACAGGGAAACTCCCTGGTTCCTTCCTATAATCACACGTCTCTATCCTTCGTCATCAACCAGGCTCAACCATTTCGTCTTACAGTTGAGTATTGCCTCGTGCGATTCCAACTAATCCATACCAAGCGCGACGTCATAAGATCCTAAGTTCGTGACGTACAAGTTGACCCTAGTGACAAACTCTCCTAGGTTAAGGGCACAACCCGTAACCTTTCCGCCAACCTTTTGGTTAGCTCCTGAAGCCATCTCCACGAAGCTAAACTCATCCTGTTCGACTGCCCTTACCTTAATCCTTTTTTTTTTTTTTTTTTTTTTTTNCCAGAATGAAACTCTCAGTAGCTTATGGGTCTATCAAAATACTAAGGGTCTGGTCAGCGACAGTACCTGTTGTCTCGAGCACCGTCGATTGGTGCTCTTCCTGGCGGTTATTCACCGTTGTAGGAATCTGATGGGCTTTTCCCATATCTCCCACGGTAGCGGGTCGGGCTGATCCGGACACTCTGGCCCTCTTCACAAGATAGTCGTGCTGGTAGTGTGGATCCCCACATGTCCAACACCCCTTCTTTGGCCCAGTAGTCCTGGTGCCAGAAGTAGAAGATGACTGCCCACCGGCCTGAAACCATGGTCTGTTCTGCTGAACATGACTAAACTGCTACTTCTGCGGGCGACGCTGCTGCTGGTGCTTTGGTCCTCGATAAGGTGTCCGCTACTGCGGTGGCGGTCGTCGAGGTGTAGTGAACATAGATCCCCTCTGGAAACCACGATATCCCGACGTATTTCTCACCGGCATCTGATGCTGCAGTGTACCAATGGAACCCTGCCCTGCTGGTCTCGATGGAGTCCTGGTCTGACCCTCGTTGATAAGCTCCTCCTCTGCTATGAGGGCCTTTTGGACAACGTCGTGCAAGGTTTGAGGCATCAAGATCCTAATCTTTGCACGCAGGCTATCGTTAAGGCCAAACACGAACCAGTTGACCTTGAGCTTCTTTATGTTAAGGTGCAGAGCATACCGGAGCAGCTCCATAAAACGTGCCTCGTACTCGGGCACCGTATGACCTCCCTGTCATAATGCGTTGAACTCATTGAGCTGACGTTCAATGAATTCCTCTAAAATATACCTCTCTCGGTACTGTTCCTCGAACAGTTCCCATGACACGTCTTCGACGGCCATGTTTAGCTGCGGTAGGAGCGTCTTCCACCATAGAAGAGCGCTCCCCTTTAGTTGAAAGGCCGCCATGCGGAACTTCATGTTGGAGGTATAATCGTGAAGTGCAAAGCACATCACCATATTCTCCAACCATGCCTTAGCAGCTGCGTCGTCTGGGGCACCAAAGAACTCGGGAAATTTCACCTTCTCGAGTTCTCGGTGAAGGCTACCAGTAACAGTCGGTGCGCGCGACAGAACCTCTACGGGTGCCGACACCTTGGCCTCATCTCTGTCCAATCGGCTGATTAGCACCTCGGACATGCGCTGAAAAGATCTCATCATCCCCACGACATAGGCAACTGTGATCTGCTCCTGTCCAAGAACCTGCTCGCCTCCCTGGGGGTTAGACCCCTCAGGCATGGATGCTGCTGGAGGCGTCACGCCTCCTCCCCTAGCACCCCGTCGTCTGCCTCCGCGGTGTCCTCTAACCATGATTACCTACACACACCTAATCAACTCGATCAGCAATAGAATAATCAAATATAATCATGTCAATGGAAGCCATAGCGAATCCCAAGTCGCGGGTCGAACCCGCTCTGATACCATATGTAACGACCTCCTCGTTACGACAACAACTCTGAAAACAGGTGCAATTTTTTTTTGTTTAAAGGTGTGTGCGCGCGTGTAGAAGTAACCAACACACTTGACTCTACGTCGCCACTCGACAACCAATAGGATGCAACCACGATGTTCAACACAAGAAGACTGAAGGCACACAACGAGTGACTGCAACAATATACGACCATAGGCATAAGGCGCACCACACAAACATTAAGACCTACTCGGGGTGCACAGAAAGAACACAGAGGGAAGAATCCATGGTGTTAGGGTTACTATTTCTGCACCGAAAAGCAGGGTGTTTAGTCTTATGTCTTCTCGAAAGAAGATTAGACAGGCTCCTGGCCAACTGCTCAGGCAAAAACTAGTAACCTGACCTAGGACAAGACGCAAGCAATACGAACACAACAAGATGACCTTGACATATCATAGTGACAACAACAATAAACGCACCTAGACATAAGACGTACAACTAACAGTTGTAAGCAGAAAATGACACCAGGTGTTAAGTACAGTACAGTCACAGATGGAAGAATCCAACAGTAGAGTTTACTATTCTGCATAGAAAAGTAGGGCTTTTAGTCTTATGTCTTCTCGAAAGAAGATTAGACAGGCTCCTGGTTGACTGCTCAGGCAGAAACTAATAAATCTTTCATGGAGTCGCAGTAGTGGAAACTATGCCTTTAAACAACCTGAGACTACCGATACGGCTCAGAGTGTGTCGCAAGAGTGGAAATTGTGCCTTTAAACAACCCGAGACTCTTGATACGACACTTGATTCCTTCCACCAGAATTACAAACAGATATATATACTAAGCTACAAGAGGTGTCTGTATCCCGCCCGACACAACCGACTAAGCAACCAACTGAATACTATCAAGTACAACATAAACAAGAAGGACGACTACGTCCTTTACGGAAGGCACAAGACAAGGACTCAGACAATGACCACTAATATTAATAACAAGGATATGTCTATGACTCAACAATGATTGACTATTAGCCAATTTCTCCATTTAATTTTATTAAACCACGAGTACATTAGCATAAGGTAAGTCTAATTAAATTATTTCCCTTAGTTTAAGGGCCTCACCCTAGAGTTGGAAATATAAAGGAATTAAATGTCCTCACAATGATTTAACCTCGCCATTACATTATATTACCACAATATTGTAAATAAATAACAATGTCCCTACATTCCTATGTTATCAAGGCTACTTAGCATTTTCCAAGGGCAAGGATATTACATTTACATGTTTCAACGATAATTTACCATGACCTTACATTATAGTGACACTTCCATTACATAAAATTCACCTTACATCTTGTACATTACCAATTCAAATAAAACTACACTAACAATACCTTAGAACAACAACAGTCTCCATTTTACATCTCAAAATCCTTGCAATTTAAATAACCATAAGGATTGTGACTTAAATATCATATATGATGAGGTTGCACTAATTATTAAATAAATAAAGCAATCACTGATGATTCCAAGGTTCCATTGCATTCCCTAATTCTATGCATATCCTTGAAATTTATTGCAATTTACACTACACAAATGTCTCTATATATATCAATTAAATAAATTTACACCAGGTATATATCTTTTAAGCAATTTGTTCAACATTGAGGATTCCCTTTCATTTACCCAGCCCATACCTGTCTCTTGAATTTATATTAATCTACTCTACCAAACCAATCAAGAAGGTCAAGGTCCTTTCATTGAAAATTACAACGTGTCAAAAACATGGAAGTAATTCTTGGATTGGCCTTACGATTATCCTGAGTAATCCAATTTCAATACATAAGGCTCCATATTCAAGGGTTCGCAAGATTCATTAAGAATAATAAAATGATATTTACAAATTCGTTACAGTAGCAAGCTCTTGGTGTTAAAGTTACATCACGCTATCTTCCACATTCATCGCTGTCGGGTTTGTGAATTTTAGTCTTCTAACGGAGCGGCAGAGAGGTGGTTCAAGCCTCAGGTGCTCAGGAATGGGAGTGGGGAATCTAGCTAAAAGAAAACTGTACGTAGCAAAAACTGGTGAAGGGAAGAACGCAGGGGTAGGGTTCTCATCCCAGTTTAGTAAGTAACAAGGTGGGTGCACGGCTGTCTAGAGGTCGAAGTACCCAACTAACACACAGGAGTGACAGGCTTCCACGAAAGGGTTATGGCGTAAGATAGAACTTCACTGTCGTGCCACGAGAATCGTGTGGGTAACAGACTGGATTTTTTGTGGACAGAACACTCGATTTTCAGGGATAGATTCCCCAAGGTGGCAATCAATGAACAACCATTAAATCATCGAGGACTAGCCATGGAACAACCGGTAGGTGAAGGTGGCAAGGCTCATGCAGGCCGACCACGTTGAACCAAGAAAAACGCAAGGAATGAAATAAACTCAGGGTTAACACGCGGACCAGACCCCCCTCCCCAGCGTATCAGTCTATGGATATGCCAGCGCCTGAGGGAGCAGAGTGAGAGAGCTAAGGATACTGGTATTTGCCCAACCAGCTCCATCCAGGAAACACCGCACAGTGCGTCAATGATTTAGCAAAATTTAGACAACACGACTTGTAAAGAAGAACCACGCGCAGGGAAAAGGAGCTACAGATCGAGTTCTCACTCAGATCAGACTCAAGCTTGTCCTTTCTATCTCTGTTAAAGTTACAAAAGGAAGGAAGCTAGGATATGTCCTCAGACAGTCTCCAGATAAAACCTCTTCAGGGAAGGGATTTAGAAACAAAAAGGGTTGCAACGCTTGACAGAATTGAGGTCGAAACCTACAATTCACGGTGAAGCTCGACTATGGCCGTGATTGTTGCCATTTAACGATGCACAACAAGATTATTCAGATGCCATGCACCACCATCATTTGATAACCATGTATACCTTCCCCTTCATTCAACCGAGGAAGACATTTGGAAAAATCAAGTATTTATCGCCAGCTCCAAGAGAAAAGTCTAAACAGGGCCGATGACATACTTTCATTCTTTCTAGAATTACTAGACAATAAATTCGACTCATCCAAGCAGGTAAATTCTGGGCAGGAACACATTCAGTCAATTTTAACAATTTAACTTGCATAAACCACATTACGTAAATCCTAACTGAGTGGTTTCATTGCCTAAAATATAGTACACAATTTCTAAGCCAAGGCATTCGCAATAAGGCACATACAGATCTAATCATTCATCTCATACAGTCTATCGATCAACCAAAGTCACACAAAAACTACTCTTTCCATCAATTATCGGATTTCATTAGCCGAGTTAATATTCTACTTTAGTGCACAAATTTATCGCCGAAATATTAACCAGTCCACTCACAAGAACTAAACACAGATTAAGATCAATATTTTTCTAACCCAACACCTGCAGAAATAAATCGTATATCCTACCACATTCTATCATTCAATCAAGAAGCGTACCGTGGCCTGCTCGCTTTTCCCGAGTGTCATCCGTGCGCTCCGTCCTGCTCCTGCTCGCCGACCGTCGAGACTACACCGGTACCTCCCAACCAATCGCTAGGGGTACTCTGCTTCCCCCTTAGCCCCCCGAGCCGCAAAGGGGCCACACAAGATCCAAACATAAGACTAGCTTCTCAGCTCGCCTCCATGGCTGAGCTACCACTCCAATACAGCTGAGAAATTCCCAAATCCTCACAAGCAAACAGTCAAGCCTCAATCCGGAAGCGTAACGTTATGCTCACCGTTCATCCCCTTCTTCCTTCTTTTCGCCTTCTTTTATAGAATTTTGAGACCCACCTACTTTCCTAAATCATTATTAATTTAATTTTTAATGACAATCCCCTAAAAATTCTCTGCCATCCAAGTGTCACTCATGTTGGCAAATTCAGTGGATAGAATGCAGTGATGGTTGTTGTCATTAATGGCAACAGTAGAGACAGTAGGATAAGAAGGATAAAACCCCGTGGGGATTTGGAAGTAAAAGCTCAGGAGGAACAACCTTGAAGAAAACACGCACAACAAGAGCTTACAGAAGAAAAAGGAAGAAGAGTCAGTGACCGTTGGATCCCATCCAAATTTCCCGAAAGAACCAGGACCGTCAGATCTGTAGAAGCTGCGAGAGAAATAAATTCATCGGAGAATCGGGGATCGCGATTTCAAAGTGAAAAGAACACTTGACAACGAAAACCCTAAAATCGCGATATGATCGCGACCATTAAATTAAGAATGAGATCTGGACCGTTGATTTCATTCATCAGAGAATCGGGGATCGCGAGTTCAAAGTGCAAAGAACACTTAACATTGAAAACCCCGAAATAGCGATATGCGATTTCGCGATTTAATCGCAGCCGTTAAAATCAAGCAGGGATCTGGACCGTTTACTTGTATGGACACGTGGCAGCCAGGAGGCTTCATCGGCATTTCGGGGATCGGGATTTCATAAGGCAAAGTTCACTCTACAACGAAATCCCCGATTTCGCGATATGCGAAATCCCGACGGAATCTGAACTGTCAGATCAACATCGACTCTAATCCACGTCAACAGACCATGTCAGCTAAGTGACACGTGGCACAACCAGGTAATGACAAGTGTCAGACAGATTCAACACTTCAGGCACATACAAGTAATGAATAAGAGTGACACGTGGCAGTGTTTAATACGTGTCGAATCATGTGTGATGACACCGCAGAGGACAGGTGGCATCGGAGTTTCAGGGATCGGGATTTGATATGTCAAGAACACAATGCATCAAGAACTCCGAAATCGCGAAATGTGATTTCGTGAAGTGATCATAGCCGTTGGATAAGAATGAATCTGATCTGTAGATCATAGCCCTGTTCGGAGTTTCGGGGTTCGGGTTTTGGTATTGACAAAAACCTTGAACATCATAAATCGTGAAATCGCGATACGCGATTTCCCGATAAGAGGTATAGGCTGTGGGCCACCTAGGAGTCAGTGGAGGACAGGTGTAAGGTGTACAGAGGAGATCGGGAATCGGCATATCGCAGCTCCAGGGAACGTATGCACATTATCTTTGTAAACCCCGAAACCCCGACGAGTGGTATGGTGGTGGTCACTTGATAGGTGGTGGTCACTTGATAGATGGTCATATTGGCATATAGCCAGAAGGGGCTAAATCTCAGGAATGAGCACATCGGGGATCAGAGAATCGGGGGTTCCAAGTACAAGTGAATATTAACCGTGAGAATGCCGAATTCACGAAGGGTGAAATCCCGATGGGATCGGAACCGTTGGATCAGACATTGATCGGAGGGCTGCTGTTCCTCCTCACTCATTAACGCTTCAGTTGTAAATCAGTTAAGTGAAACCGACTGAGAATGATGAATTGGTTAGAATTTCAGTTGCCAAGATAGATGTCGTTGGCTCTCCCATTGAAAGGGGAAGTGGAATCGTTAAAGAGAGGTGTATAAAAGGAAATGAGTGAGACCGCATTTGATTGATCGTTCTGAATGAAAAATGTGTAAACAGTAAGAAAAAGAAGATGAGCAGGGAAATAGTAAACAGTGAAGGAACTGTGCAGAACGAGAACAGAAGAAGAGCAACATGATGGACAGAAAAGAAGTAGACCAGAGTGACAGAAGACATGACACAGAGCAGACATGTTGAATAAGAGAAGAGTAGCAGAACAATGAACAGAAGACCAGAATTACAGAATCAAGAAAGACTGGTAAGAACTGATTTATCTGTAAAGTTGAATGTGTATTTAACCATTAATATATGAGGGTGGTTGGGAGGTTCTCGGGAGGACTGTTGTCCCCAGAGGTTCAAGAGG
>ML790186.1:392873-406029 GCA_009831015.1 Picea engelmannii | reverse complement strand
TGATATTCATTACCATTTGATTCCATTTTCACATTCATCACCTCATATACTATTGACCAACATGTCTCTTCTGAACTACACTTTGTTGCACTTTGTTTTCAGCTATTGATCTATATTGGCATGATTCATAACATGAAGAAATGGCTTTCTTATGCACGTTGATGGCTTATCATTTCCAATGCACGTGTGCTTAAAATATTATTGTAGTGAGAAAACAAGTAAACGAAATGAATGTTGCTAACACAAGAACCAACATTTGTTATATTCATGGTTTTCACACAAGAACCAACATTTTTTATATTCATGGTTTTCACACAAGAACCAACTATCAGAAACATCAGTTGTTACTCATGTATTTCACATCATGGAATGATTTCATTAAGAATCAAAAAGTACTAAAGAATAACCATGCAAGGTAGCATGAGAACATGCAACAATATCAGTTTGGGAGGGGGGGGGGGTTGGTTGGTTCATCCTCTTTATTGTTAAGAAATATAATCATGCAAAGGCCAAATTGAGAAGACAAAGTTTTTTATGCAAAGTTGCATGAGGACATGCAACAAGTTCAGTTGAGGGGAAATGTTGGATCTCAGAAATGTCGCATTTTCATCCTATTTTCCTTTCACTATTCCTCTCATTCATCCATATTATATTATTCCATTTACCTTTCATTATACTGTTTTCATAAATACATTTGGGTTTCACCTTATTATTTTCCACTTTATTCATTTTAGTATTAAAAGAGAATTTATGATTAAATATTAGAAAATCAACATGTTTTCATATATATCTCAAAAAAGTGTGAGCTTTATAATGTGTAGGAATATGTGAAGGATTAATTCAAAAAGAATTCTCGAATATTTCCTCCACCATTTCAAGATTTGAGGAGATAATTATTCAAGTTTATTTCAAGGAGAGAATCATGGGGAATGGATAGCATATCTTATCCAAGATTTATGAGATATATGTTTGAGGATTTGAAGAGATCATATTTTGTAATAATGGTAATTTGGTTGAGAGAAAAGTGGATTTGTAATTATGAGATGCTTATCTTCTTTTCAAAGCTCTCATGTATAAAAGAGAGTTCTCTCTCTTCATGAGGGAGTAGTCATTATGATGAGAAAGTAATTAGTCATTATGGGATTAGAAGGAAATTATATTTAGATTGGAAAATGATTAGAAATCAATTATAGGAGTTAGTCATTTGGTTTATAGTCATTTATTTGATTAGTTTCATGATTTCATTATCTTGTCATTTGATCAATGTGATGTAATTGAGATTCTTTTATTGTTAGTGTGAGCTCACTCGTGTTGTCTTGTTTCTCTTCACATGTTGTTTTCCTTTGATGCAATTTTCCATTTCCAAGTTAATTTCATTTATGCAATTTCATTTCAGTCGTGTGTTTCAACAATTCAGTTCCAAGTCACGTGTTTCAGCTTCCCACATTAGATTAAAAATTAAATCCTAGTTGTAGCTTCAATATTCGATTAGGTTAAATTAGCTTCAATCCTGCATATATTGTGCATGTTCTTCATAAGTTAACGAAATCCTGGGGTTGAAAATTAAATGATTGGGCACTTATTAAACAATAATATTTACCATCTACAGGGAGGATATCATGAGAGATATGAATGGTTAACCTTTAATAGGACATCATGGGTAATTCTATACTTATCGAAAGATAAGAGAGAGGTTCTCATGGAAGGATCTTGAGGGAAATTTGTTGAGGCATATGAGGGAGTGCATGAATTTTCGGTAGAACGAGTCAGGGAATACCTATCCAACAGGATTGTGGAAACTACGCTCATTTCAGGACAAAGGTTGGAAATGGTGTTGACAGATGGTGGTACAAGTCTATCGGAGGCACATGGTAGGGACTTCATCATAGTATGGGGCATCATAGTTAGTAGAGTAGTTATTTAGTGAGGTATTTAGACTCCATGGGTTACATGAGTACATTTACAGTGATCGAGATAGAAAATGTCCCAATGTAGTTTGGTAGGAGATGAACATATCGATAAGCACATAGTTGATTCCTAGTACTTGGTTTCCACCAAATGTTGGTATACCAGGGACTTGGCACATTTTGACTCCCATGATTAGTAGTATGAAAAAACAAAAAATAGTAGATATTGGGAGTGGTGGACCTCCAATTTTGTGGTGGGATCCAAGAATTCATCTGAGTGATAGATTCATTCATATCATGATGAACGACATAGTTGTCATAGTGATTGGTCTTCTTTATTTTTTGGATGTTGAGAGAGGGTAGCTCTATACTTTCTCTATATGGAAGGGAAGACTTGAGGCCGGTCATGGATTTGTAGACTTAGACTTCACTAAGACACCTTTGAAGGGGAGGATTCATGATAGTGGTTCCAGTCCCTTCAAGGAGTTAAGTTTGGAGTTCTAGGAGAGGATGATGCACACCGGGAACATTGTTCCTATGGTGATGATCAGAGTGGCACAATGTCACCATGGTGTTACCTTTCTATTATTATATTGGGACCCTAAGATTGCATTTCTTGAAAATTTAGATGTGAGCATAGGTTTTGATTTTCTGGAGTTTACCTTTGGGAGGATTAGGGGTGGTTTCTTTGAGGAGTGGTATTTCGAGGATTTGACTGAGCTTATGCATATTATGATATCCTATATTATCAAGGAGAGGAAGATGGATTGTTTTATTAGTACCTTACAAACCAACTCTGTGATTAGAGGGTGATCCACATCATACATGCTAGTTTGGGATCCTAGTAACTTTACCACCTACGATATTCTTGTGTTTGCATGGAGAGACATTGAGGATGATGTATTAGGAGACTGTCTAGATTATGGTTTGACGATTGCAGTAGGTTGGGCATGTTGGAGTATTATGGATTTTACCTTTGACACTTGGAGGTTAAGTTTTGTTGATTCTCTATCATCTTGTGATGATATAGACTTATTTGTGATGTTTGATTTTAGAGTTGGTTTAGTTTAATTCATTGTGTTACATTGGTCGAATATGATCCTATATAGTAGGGATGAGTCTTTGAGTCTTCACAACTTCTGGATGTAGGTGTGGAGAATTACGTTTAGATAGGAGGATCAATTATTTATGATCATTGTGGCACAATATTAGCATGGTGATTCCTTTTGGAGGATAGCTTGGGAACTTGGGATTTTAGTAGGAGACAGTGTGATAGTTGACAAGGAAGGATAGAGCCATTTTTTCCTTCATGAGATTGGTACCCTAGAAGAGAAATTCCTTGATGGGTGGATCGAGTTGTTGCAACATCGAGTGGCCTTACTTATGGGTGGTTTTCAAGAGTCCTCTTATGTTAGTACATTACCATACCACGTATAGAGCAGAGGATGATTCACATCTTACAGGGTGGTTTGGGATCCTGGTATCATTTTCAGTTTTAGTATGGATCAATTGATGGAGCATCAGGTCATGATGGAATTTCTTGAGGACAAGTAATCTTTGGGAATAGATAATTTGTCATGTCCCCATTTTTTGTTTCCCTTGTTTTTTAGTAGAAGGGACTTCTATGGATTTTCAGTGGAGAAAAAGGAGAAAAAAAGGGGGTCATTTAATGTCACTTAGTTAGGAGATGTTATGTTTTTAAAGTGACATTAGGGAAGTAAATCAAGTCTATATTAATAAGTTAATTGACCATTATTAAAGTGAATTTTAATCTCAAATTGAATATTAGAGGGAAAATAAGGGTTATATTTGATTTAGTAAAAAAGGGGAAATTCTATAAGTTAAATTTAATTTGGTCAAAAAGGGGAAAGTTCTAGAAGGCATGGAAAAATGATAAAAGGAGGGGTAGAGCCTCACTTTGGATTATGATTTGATTTATATCTTGTATGGTTCTCTTGGATCCATTGTTTCGTTAGGTTTCAACAAAACCCTTCCACTATTGGTTTGGTTTTGGTGGTGCAATATCCAGCCTATCTAGACAAAAGGAGAATCCATACAATATTTCCATTGGAGCTTAGAAAAGAGGGGGAGCCATATATGAGTTCCATTTGAGTTTCTATTTTGGAGTTTGATTTTCAGTATGAGGAAAGTTGTCTTACATAGGTGGTTGGAGAATCTTTCAGAGGAGGTTGTAATTAGAACTTGCAGGTGCGAGGAGGGTTTCTGATTAAATCATGGTACAAGATAACCCTACAGGTTGAGTATAGGGTATCCCTCAAGGCCCTCGTTGGTTTCCCATCCTCGTCACGCGAGGCCCTTCTAGACGTCTAGTCGTGTCCTGCGAGGCCCTCTACAATTTTGGATTACATCTCTGAGTTGGATACAGATGACCATATTGTTGTAGGGAGTATCCAAGAGTAGATCGAGACAAAATCAAATAGATACAAAATTCATAGTTGTATACAGCTTGAGGATATTCTGGCATCATCACCAAGTTTCTTGTTTTTCTTTCTGTTAGTATATATTGTAGTTGCTTGTAGTCAGTAGATCTATTTTTTTTCTAGGAGGGTTTAGCAATTGTTGTGATATCCATTACTGATATTTGTATTGTTGTGATTTGGGTTCTCATATCATAATAAGGATGCCATGGTTATCTTCTCAATTATATATGTAGTGGATATATGTTATGTGTTTAACAATATTCCTATTTATGAAACATGCAAATTGTTGTAAGGAATCCCCAACAAAGTGTTTGATAAAATCACACAAAGAATAATAATAGTTTTGGCAACAAATATAATATTTCCACCCATCCCTATTGGGGACATTACAAATAAACGTTTTATTTACTATCCATTTTACATATTTAATTGACATCATATGAGATACAATATGTGTATATAAATACACGTAGGGAATGATAAGTCATGTCCTTGGAAATGGTCATGACTTATCATAGACCAAAGGTAATGAATTACCATAGAATTATCATTTACATTATAATGCCTATTTACATAATAAAAAACCTATAACATATTATTACATGATAATAAATGTAATATACTTTGGGTATATTACAAATCTTCCTCCCTTAAAAATGTTTTTTCCTGAAAGCATAGGGAATGAGAAACTCTTACGATAGAATGGCATTCATTTGTAACTACTATCGATTAGATAAAGTGTAAGACATGAGACAATATGAAAATCAAAGTCTCTAATAATACTGGTGCATCTAAAAGAATCAATCCATCCAATGTTGATTTTTTCTTGAAGTCTCTGATGATAATATTATGGATATGTTCTTCTTCGTTGTTGACTTTGGGGCACACATATCTGTGGATTCCTAGGAATTTTATCGTTCTTAATGTCTGGTTTAGAATTGTCCTGATTTACTTGAGTCATCATGATGATATCTGATTTTTCTATATTTATTGGTGTGCCAACATCCTTCAACTAACCTATGACTTTATTAGTGGTGATCAACGGTATGTCAACTTCAACTAAATATGTGGATGTTGTTTTACCATATAATTGTTTGTTGAGATCAAATTCTTGAAACAATTCCACTAATAATATTTCATTGATAACAACATTAGGATTTTCCATGTCGATCAAGTTGGTTCTAGTGTCATTATCCATGGTTTTGGTTTCTTGTTGTGCCTTCCTCTTGTTATTCAATTTCTTCATATCTACAAGTAAATTTTTATTATGATTTCACAAACGAGAAATTTCTTCATCTTTGGACAATAATATTTTATTAATATTTTCATACTCTTTTTTATGAGCATTTTTTATATTATTAATTTGTTGTTGAAAGTTACAAATTTATGTATCTTGCTTCTCCAATTCTGTTCGATTCTGCATAATTTCTTCCTCTTTGCTAACAAGAATTTCATTCAATTTTTTTAACTTTTACATTAATTCTATATGATTTTGTTGTTCATTTTGATATGAATTCGATCATAGATAAAGTTTATTTGAATTAATGTCTTGCAACATTATCTTATTGGTAAGGTACTCTAATTCTATGTACTTGTTATCAACATTCGTGTTAAAAGTACCAATAGACTTCAACCAAGCGTTCCCTAGGACTACATCAACTTCCTTGGTTTGTAACAAAAAAAAAATACTTTTGGGGAGTACTCATCGATGTTTAATTCTTAATTATTAATCTCATCATTATACTATTATGTACATGCTCTTTTAAGTTCCTCTTTTGCAAGTTGTAATCTATTTGCGAATTAAATATCAATATAATTTTGATAGCTAGCGAGGTCAATGGGAATTCTTATGGTATCATTTTGGATCCTCCCTAACATATGTACATAAATATTGATTGGTTCCAAAACATGCCCAGAAGTGAATTGAACCTTATTTTCCATTTCAACTTTGTGAACTTACCTCTATAAGTAAAAGTTACCATATATATGTAAGAAAAAAACCACGGGACAACAGTTAACCTAAAACCACCGGTCAAGGAAATACCATGGGCCAATGGTTTACCTAAACAATGAGCTTGTTAACCACCAATGGTAAAATAAAATTATTACCCTTCCTTCTTCTCTTTTTGTTTTGTTTTCTTTTTAATTCTTTTGATTATAGTATCTTCCAAGTACCATGGGAAATTACCATGGTTTTTCGAAACCATGCTCTGATACCAACTGACGAGAACATCATGAATACATAACATAATTCCAAATATCCATAATAAATAATATTTTATTTACTATCCATTTCACATTATTACTTGAAATCATATGAGATACAATACGGTCATGACTTGTCATAAACTTATCATTTACATTATAATTCATTTAAACCTATAACACACACACACACATATTGATTTTTGTAACTAGGGGAAACAATAACAATGATAGTATCGTACTCGCATGTAATGAGCCTCCTTGTTACGATGACGAACCTCATAAACAAGTACAATTTATATATATTTTTAATAATGTGTGTGCACGCATGTACAAGGGAAATAAACACATTCAACTCTGCGTCACCACCCGACGATGAACAAGACACATACAACGATGAACACAACATGACAACCTAAGACACACATCAAGTATTTGCATGCATTGAATGATGATCAATCGACAAATAAATAAGACTGACTACCCGCCCGTCCTACCCTGCAATGGTTAGGACCTCCAAGACACATAAGCAACGCTCAAGCCCAGGTTCCCATCGATTTTAACCATTTAAGGTGTCAAGGTTGGTGATTGTTCTGAGGAACATGGAGGTTTCTACATCCCTCTCGACACAAGCAGACCAAACACGTCACACGTTTACAACCAAGTACAACACTAAATAAAAATGGACTACAACCCCCTCAACAGGAAGCGCAGGCTGAAAACGAATTCGCTTATACCCCGATCCATCGTCGAGGCTAGCTAGTCATACTTGCAGCCTATAAAAATCATCTAAAACGAGCCCAACTTAGCACATCTAAATGATTTAATATGAGAGGGTACAATATACATTAGTATTAAGGCCACTCCATATTAAGGGTAGTACTTAAGAAGTCGTAAGAGTGAAGAAATTTAAAATTTTATTTTAAGAATAAATAAAGATTAAGAAGTGTAGATAAACTTGTTTAATTTAAGAAAAAAAAATCAAAAGTATGAAGTGTGGATAAAGGTGTTGAATCCAATTTGTGGTGAGAACTTATGTAGTCATAAGAGTGAAGGAAAAGAAAAGGTGCTTCAAATTAGTTTAATGAGAAGTCCATGTTAGAAATTTGGTTAAAGTTTTGAATTTTATAATGGAATGATATACCCAATCGTTTTATTGTCAAATATTTTCTCTCACTATCTTCTATGATTTCTCCTTAATACAAAAAGTTAACCTAATTTTAGTTATTTTACTTCGATCTTATTGTTTATACCCTAAAAAGTAGATTGTTTAAAAATTTTCCTATCATTAACACAATGATCTAATTTTTCCTAAGTAATCATTTCAAATTAAAAAAAAAAACAAAATATTCCTATCCTTAATACACAACGATCTAATTGATCATCTCAAATTGATAATGATGTCACTACTAATCGAAGATAACAGTGAAAGTAGTGTCATTCACTTAAATAGACCCACTGCCATTATTCTAATATACAATTAATTTTATGTTAAGAAACATAGGAAAACCTTACAAATTGTCTTATTCAATGATGTGATAAAAAAGAGAAAGCCAACATTAATCTATAACTTCTGGTTTCAATCTCAGATGAAGTATGGATATCATTCCATTATAATACATGCTGATCTGCAACATAGATGTTGCATTTCTTTTATAAACAAACTAAACCCATCTTAGTGGAGGGCGAAAGATTTCAATGTCATCCAAAGATATGAAAACCCATTTCAGTTAAGGAAGAACAAATCACACACATTCCATTGAAGTCAATAAAACAAACCCATTTCTAAGAAAAAATCGCACACAATTCTATCAAGGTCAATAAAACAAATGGAGGGATATTTAAGAATGCCAGATCTTGTATTATGAAACACACTAGTCATGAATGAATGAATACATAAGAACATTATATCTTGTATTGTTAACACAGTAGTCATGAATTCTTTAGGGTAATGGCCTTTATGTTATCAGCAATAAAGAGATTACGGCCTTGAGAAATGATGCCTGGAGACAACTGCAAGGAGCTCTTAAATCTACAATTTTTTTTTCAAAACGAAGGAAGGAGCATTGACTGTCAACATGCAAAAGTAAATCGTTGTCCCAAGAATGGAAACAATATCAAGAAAACTCCCTAATAGAATGGTCAATTCTAAGGCTGTGGCTTAGGCGCTTTAGTACTGGCATCGATAGATTAGAATAAAATCATTTTACAACACAGGTTCATGACCAGAAGAAGTCGCATGTGCATGGGTATAAAATGTGGTTCAACAACGTAGACAAATTTGCAGTAACCATTACAAAATGAATTTTCCAGAACACATTTCCAGAATGAATTTGCAGTAACCATCACAAACGAATTTTCCAGAACACATTGCTAGAACGAATTTGCAGTAACTATGACAAAACAAATTTTCAGAACAATTTTACATTCGATTTGCCATTATGCAATGTCTCTAAATCGTTGCATGAGTTCGCTATTAGAATGCCATTGCTATCATGGATTTCCCTTTTAAATTGTTTTCTTCAATGGAAAATCACAACTATTACACATAAACATTTTTCCCAGGAATCCTCCACATTAACACACAGTGATAAATTCGCTACGTTTATATCGCTTCCATGTGCATACAACCATGAATTAAATTTATACCTAGGATTGTCAATGGATTAAGAAACTACACCACCATTAATTAAATAGGAATATATAGGATCCATTAATCAAATGAATTCGCCTGTATCTATTACAGAACGAATTCGCCATTACACACCTCCATGTATATACATCAATGCATTATAACTATAACAATGATTTTTAATGACTACAAATCTATACATCAATAATTTAAATGCTAATATACAACATCCGTGAAAATACAACACAAAGAGTAGCGCAGAAGCATAAAGATCCAAACCAAGGATCAGTAAAACCCAACTAGAACGCTGACCACAATGATTTTATGCAATCAATCGAACGGGCAAAAGATTAAGACAAAATTCATCCATTACAATCATCATACATATCCCAGCATAAATTCCTAATTCATTCTACTCTATAAAATAAACGAGAGTACCTTTGCCTTATCGCTCACCTCGAATAACGTCTACGCGCTCTGTTCCACTCCCGCTCACCGACCATCGAGACTACACCGGTACCTACCAGCCAATGCTAGGGGTACTTTTCTTCCCCCTTAGCCCCCCGAGCCGCAAAGGGGCCACACACTATCCAGATAGTATGTCTAGCTCCCAGCTCACCTCGCAAGGCCGAGCTACCACTCCTCTCCAAGCTGGTAAATCCCAACTCCCACAAGTAAATCAGTCAAGTCACTAATCTGGCAGCGTAACTTTACGCTAACAATCGATTACCTTTCTTCCTCCTCCTCCCTCTCTTTTATAGAGTTTTAGAACTTCCAATCTTTCCCTAAATCTCATTTTATTCAAGTTTTAAATAAAAATCTCTTAAAAATTCTCCATCGTACAAGTGTCATTCATCCCGCACATTCCTCCAATAATTATTTTCTTTAATTTATTAAATTGTCTAATTCCCTCACCCACCTAGAGTTACTCCTAAATTTACTCCTAGGTGTCCCTAGATTCCCTTACAAGTTTTAAAGACTTTCCTTAAAATGAAGTTGCTAATTTAGTTCAATTTAGAAGGTTCTTAATTGCAGACTCTTTACTAAGTTGACCTCTTTCTTTATACCATAAGTTCCCCTCTTTCCCTTTTTATGTTACCTCCATCCCCTAATTTCCTAAATTTTATACTTTCCTTCTTTCCCCTTTTTATTAGAGATAAAAACGACAGTTGCAATTTAACCCTTTTTCCCTTTTATTATTAATTCAACATCTTTTAAAACTATCAAAAGTTAAAAATAATTAATTTCTTCTTTATATTTTTTTATCCACCGATTTTATTTAATTTCTTACTCTCTTCATTTTACCCCAAAATTTATGAAGACCAAATTATTACGTAAGGGGTTTTTATTTTAAATTTTATTATTATAATTTTATATAGATATTTTCTCAAGGGTAGACAAAATCTTACCCCTAGCGAAGTTCTTAGACTTAGGACTTACATTCTGAACTAGGAGACATTTAATTAGGGGAGTTGTTTTAAAATTTCTTAAAGTGTTGATTGTATTAGGGCCATCTAGGTTCATTCCTTTATCATCATCAACGCGACGTGCCCTTGAGGACGCACTATGTGCTCCAAGGGTGCCACTCATCTCTTTTGTTTCTTTTGCGTGACGTGCCCTTCAGGATGCACCACATGCTCCAAGGGTGCCACTCGCCCTTTTGTTTCTTTTGCGTGACATGCCCTTCAGGATGCACCACGTGCTCCAAGGGTGCCACTCGCCCTTTTGTTTCTTTTGCGCAATGTGCCCTTCAGGATGCACCACATGCTCCAAGGGTTCCACTCGCTTCTTGACTGATTGGTAGACATCAATAACCCCTGGAGTCAACAATCCACCAGGTGAACTTGTGGGAGACTAAGGGCTCCTAAGGAATAAGGCCCCAACCTTATTGCGTGCCCCTTAGAATCATTGCAAATGACTGTTGCAGTCTGCCCTCACGACATCGTGGGTCCTCTCAAACTAGGTAATCGTTAACCTACAGTTCGAGCCACGATGGGAGTGCTAGTAGGCTGTGGTAGGGCTGCTATCCACACCTCTCCCTCAACCTCTCTTGTAGTCATGTGTGGCCCCTTTACTCCATATGTGAGTCTGGTCAAAAAGTTATCATCAACTTGCATCATCAACAAATCATGTCAGAACATGTCCACATCATATCATCATCTCAAATGTACTAATATCACAGTAAATCAATCAAACCCAAATAGCACACTCCCTGACTCAATATGGAGTCCAAGGGGTTCCATCGATGCCTCAGCATCCTCAAGGTCCAAAACCTTGGACACTTAGAAAAATCGAGTCAATAGCACCTGTCTATGCCAATGTAGTAAAAAAACATGTCATCTACCCATGACGCATCATAGTCAAAGACAAATGTTTTAATATCATAATAATCTGGATCACTTGCGAGAAAGTGTCCTCAAAGAATAAGTTTTCTCAGTGCGCCAGAGCGGGATGTTACATCGCGTTACACAGGGTTGAATCCTGTTGGTTGCCTTTTAACCCCTAGGGAGAAATCACACCGCCCACAAGCACGTCCTCCGGATAAATCAGGGTGAGAATCGACGTTGAGACCCCTTTTTACATATTTCCTTCCATTTACACGACACTTGCCAATCAGTCTACACCCCTACGAGCTAAACCTATAACATATTAATACGTGATAATAAATGCAATATACTTCAGGTATATTACATATAAACATTCAAGAACCATTGAGATGGAGTTATTAGATTTTAATTGACTTTTGATACCAATCTTGAAGTAATGTCCATGATGTAAAACAATACGAGGTCATTATGCTGAGAAAGAGAATGTTATACAAAGACTTTATCATTTTAGTGTTTTCTCCTAGGGGATCCCACCTATTATAATTAATTTAAAATTATTTTAATGAGTTATAGGTTTCTCAACTCTTTGCACATATTTGGAATAGGTGACGAAGCATGAGTCAACAAATGGAGACTCCACAGGGTAGTGTACTTTTAGTAGACTGGAACTCATAATACCAGGTTTCATTCTTTAAACTTTTTTAATTTGATGATTGTATTTTCTTCTCGGGAATAATGTTTCAAAATTTTTTTGGATCAGAATTGAATGTATGCACACATTAAATACACTCATGGAGGGGAAGAATGGGAAAGAAGAAAACAATAAGAACTGTATCAATTAATTTTTTTCAAGGTGGTTTAGTTGGTTTGGAAATTACTCAACCAATAACATTGTGGACATAAGATAGATAATTTATTTATCTTTTATTGTTTGTATTCTTCATTATTCAAGTCAATTTAACAAAACATTTGCAAACCAATGAATAATATTGTAACTTGATGATCTAGTTGCTTGACTAAATCTTAAAAAATAAAACTCAAGTAAATAAAAAGGAAAGGAAAAATAAAAATGAATACAAGAAAACCACTATACAAAAAAAAATCAAATATATTCAAGAAACACTACAAATACAATAATTTGTTTTTAAACAGATTCAATATACTATTTTAGATGTGAACCATTAGTAGTATAGGAAAACAATTGGCCATATTCGTCTTTGAGTAAATAAAAATTATTTCCAATGACAAAGGCAATTATGTAAGGTCCTAATCATAGATTCTGAAATTCTGAACGTTTACCTTTGTCTGCGTGTGTAGAATCCCATAGAAGCAATTTTTAACCAACTACAAAAGTAGTTGATTTAGCCTTTTTATTAACATATTTTTTAACGGTTTGTTACTTTTTATTTAGATTATCGATAGAATAGATCCTTTGTTTTTCTGATTCCACAAAATCATGTAATATTTGAGGGACATCCATATAATTTATCTCTTCAACTTGTGCAAGATACCAGATATATAAAATATGCAGAACAGAAACAAAATGCTAGAAATGACAGAATAACAGTAAAATATCCAGCATAATCTTCACAATACACAGAAATGATATATGAAATAGCAACAAAAATAACACTTTGAATCAGA
>ML790186.1:382326-392773 GCA_009831015.1 Picea engelmannii | reverse complement strand
TCATATAATTAGCATTATCATTTTGATTAGTCAAAATTGTTAGAGTAAAATAAAAGACACAACATAATAAAAATTCATTACAAAACTTGTTAAATATGAATTAATTATGGCTTTGAATATAGCATGGTAAATCAAACATAGAAGTGGGATATGAATGAGAACAATGTATAAGGGGAAGAATACCCAAACATCATCATGATCGATACTTTTCATATTTATCTTCTTAACCAATTTGGAATTTGAAACTTCTTAAATGTGTCTTCTATATGAACAACTCATCATATCAAAAAACATGAATAGGGATAAGATGGTAATTATGTGGAAAATGAAATTATGAATGGTCGTGACTTATGATAAAGAGAATACATTTATGAAAAGTGATAAATAATGAGGGGAAAGTGAAACAAGTCCATCTAAATAAAAGATTTTACAATCCAACTCAACCATTCACTGTCATTATTTGCACATAATGCCAAAAAATAATACATGTAAATATTATCTATCAACATGAAATTATTTTGATAAAATTTCCAACTTGTTCATTATATTAATCACTATGCTCATAAACCATAGTTGTCACAAACTACAATTTTTTGTCATTTACCATGATCACAATATATGACAAGTCATATTTTTCAAAATTTTGTATGAACGTAGTTTACAACCACCAAATTAAAATGCTATAAATATGCCAAGTTATCAAAAAATGAGATATACTTTTGAATATATTTGGGAGGAGTACAATGATCATGCATAATGAGTTTTCAATAGTGTTATTTAGAACTCTAATTGCTAAATCCTCTTAAATGCTTCCTTAAATACTTCTTTGTATTTGAACAATTCAATATCTCTTTGTATTACATGAACATGGGTGAACATGTAAATGTAATCATGTTTTATTGGCACATATGATAAAGGGAATATGCCTATTAAAAATTATATATAATGAGGGGAAAATGTGGAAATTTCATGTGAAAAACAATCTTAAAAAACTTGGTTAGTATGCCTTTAAAACTTGTTCATATTTCCATACCAATCATTAACTATCATTGATTGGGGTTGACTAAAACCTACCATACAAATTAAACCAATGCCAATTACTATGGTATACATATTCCATGAAACATGACTACTCACGATTTTGGACTGTGGTTTTTAAAACAGAGTAAAAGATGAGCATGGGAGCCAAATTGAAACACATACCATATCAATGGTTTGTCCCTATCAAGAGAGCCAAGAAGGGAAAAATATGGTGCAAGACCATAGGCTCATTAGCTCAATTTATAATTTCTTTTTATAGAGAGAAAGACAAATGATGCTAAGCTCAAAATGCATTATTTCCACAAGAAAACCAAAAGGTTGACACCCAGTAACTTTCGAAACAAGTTCATATTTGAACCCATGTTGGGTCTCTTTATGCACTAATAACATCACTTATGGGATTGACCTGGATTAATCCTTACAACCAATTTTTTAGTAAAAATCCTCCAAGAAGGTATGCAAAAACATGGAAAGAAAAAATATAAATAGACGGGGAAACAAGCATGCAAAAAGGATATAAAACCATAACAATCACTATAATTTAAAAATCCATAAATCATTTTCTACAACAAGAAAATTTTGAACAACTACTTAATCTCTATTATCTCACAACAATATGTGTTCATGGATGGAAGAGAGGGAAATAGAAATATTGTTTCTTTCTACCAGATAACAGATCCATAACTAAACATTTATCAACAAATTCTTTCTAAGGAAAAGCTCAAAGAGTTGTGCAAGTACCTACCTTGTACCAAGCTAAATTTACATATGTTCTCTCAACTTGAAATGGTTGCAACACAAGAATTGGGGCTAATTGAGTTGAATACAATAGTGATGTCGTCCTTGACACTTCACAGAGGAATTAATATGCAATGGAGGTAAACTTAACAACTTTCGAGGAGAGAGTACACGGGCTTGGTAGCATAAATTCTCCAATCGCTTCAAATAAATGCATCGAGAATGTAATCAAACTCACCACTCATGCATATTCAACCTTCAAATGTTACCAAGCATATCAATACCCACTTCATAATGTTTAAACATCATATCATATGCACTTTGAGCCATAATTGTGGTCGAAATCAATCATAGGATATAATGTAACTTTTGAGAAATGTCAATTATTTTCCTTTAGGATTTTCCATAACTACATACTTAGTATACATGTGAACCATTTACATGAAAACATATACTTGTTTTCTTTTATAAATTATAAAATGTCACTTTTACCACACCTTTGATTTCTTTTGAAACTATAACATAACATATTGAAGTACAAGATGCATATGCTTACTATACAAACTAGTATTTTGAATGAGTACTTAAAACCGTGCTCACAATATATATATATATATATATATATATATATATGAAATTTTGATACCAATCTTAAAGTGATTCCCATAATGTAAACTATTACCATGTCATTATGTTGAGAAAGAGAATCTCATACAAGGACTTTATCATTTCAATGTTTTCTCCTAGGGGACCCCACCTATTATAATTATTTAAAATTCATTTAATGAGTTATATGTTTCACTAGTATTTTCACACTTTTGGAATAGGCAATGAAGCACGAGTCAACAAATACCTTTCTTTTAGATTTTGTAACGTCCCCAACCACCCCAGACTAGGCCACGCCACACAACCTCAACTTTTGTAGCTCTAAGTCATCCAAACTGTAACAACCCCAACATATTGTTGAGCCATGTTACTCTAAAACTTCACTTCGCAGTTACTACTCTTACCCAAAAGTTCACGTAGTATCACATGAAATAATGCACTCAACCCAAACTAAGTCATGCTACATGTTGTTCTAGAGTCTGTACTTAAGGCTAAAAAGTACAAGGTCTAGGCATCCGAAAGTGAGTAAAAGATAAAAAGGGAAAAAAAATCAACCCTCGGGAAAAGGGAAGCTAAGGTTGATTTCTAACTTGTCTCTGTCTTGCCTCCAACCATTCCTGGATGTTGATATCATGTTCAATTGCAGCCCATGAACATTCGAGTTCGACCCGGGTGATGGCGGTTTTAAGTATGGTGTCAAATAGGTTCAAAGCGATGTTGGTTTGATCCGATAGGCCGAGTTCAATGTTGGGATGCCTTGCAAAGGGCACAGTCATGGAGGAATAGAAAATGAAAAGAAAGTTTGAGGTTTAAAATGCCACTTCAATTTTTTCTTTCACCGTATAAAAGAGAACTTTCAAAATCTGATGTTAAAGATAGAACACAAACTAAAGGCCTTCTCCCATAACTGAGTTAAATTTTTAAAGAATCATGTATGAAATGTGAGAAAACATTAAGCAGTCGACAATGTGAGGCTCCTATCAAGGGAGAATCTCACCCTGTAAACAGAATAAGAAAAAGGCAAGAAGTAATCTGACGAAGCATAAAATATAGAGATCTAAAAAGTTCACAGGTCTTGAACTTGCTGATCGCCGATACAGAGGAAAAACTACAAGCGATTAGATGACTAAAAGTTGGTCACCACAGTAGAAGTTGCACTAAATTGTAGCTAAGCATTCATCATAAATATATATGTGAAATGAAACTTAATATAAGATAATAGAGAAAACAAAACTCATAACTCATTCTTCACGGAATCAGGAATCTTTGGATTGCTTTGTATTAATTTTCAAAAGGGAGAAAGTCTCTCTTACAATCGGCCAAGAAAGGTCCAACCCTTATTCTCACTTCAAAATGCATATTTATACAAACTTCTGAACGCTATAATCTCAATCGTTCTAGAAGTTTTCGGTTACAAAATGGGAAATTTATGCGTTTCGCTTCTTTGTCTTTGTCCTCCTTCCTGCAGCTAGAGCACCTTCCTTTCTTTACTCTTTGGGTTCTAAAAATAGAACAGGCAGACATCTGTCATCATTTGACACCAGAAGCCTGTCCTTTCACCTGCTCGGTGCAAGTGATGTAGCTCTCCATCAACTTGGCTACCAACCTGGAAGGCTCTGCTTGGTCGCTCGCTTCAAGAGTGTAACAATTCTTCGCTAGATGTTGTAAACTCTTTCCCACTTGTCGGTCCTCTGCAATGATGGAGCATAATTGTAAACTTGATTGTACTAGCCATTTGTCCATTTGGGTCATATCAACTTGGTTGATCTGGGATATCTCCACTTGCTGCTCCTCCATGTTTTCTTTGATGTCCAATAGATGTTTATCTATATTGATTTTGCCCGGTGTCCCAGCACTGCTCTCCTTATCAATATCTAGCAAACCTTTACTTATTAAAGAGAACGTTTCCTCACAAAAATCATTTACTTCGTTAACTCTCCCCCTACTTTCCGATATGTTCTTCTCCTAGACCTTCAGCAGGATATTACCTCTGGTTTGTTCTGCGATGGATAATTTTGAGGTGTTGACCATCTCTATCTTCGTTGTAGCTATAACAACGTCTTGGAAAGTGACCCATGTTTCTCTGAATTCTCTTTCTCTCGAGGAAATGTTCTCTAATATTTGCTCTATCATCTGGAAATGGTTCTGAATGGTTCACACCTTTGCCAGCAAGTTTTGTTGAACCGTAAGTACCTTATGTCGGATTTCGGTGGCTTGTGATCTGAACATTTTTATGTCTACAACCTGTTTCTTGGCCACCTCCAATTTTGACTGCAACTCTATAATTTGTTTCCCTTGCTGGCTTACCTATGTTTGGCTAGTTTACGCCGACTGGCGCACCTGCTCGAGGTTGTACTTGAGCTTCTTGACTTCATGTAAGTTGGTTGTTCGGGCTTCCTTAAGGCTCCTGCTCACCTTGTTCCTGACAGTTGCTTCGACAGTAGCTACCTTATCTTCCAATTTACTGATCAAGAGGTTCTTTCATTTCAACTAGTCCATCAAAGTCCCAACTGAGTACTGACTGGCTGTAGCATAAGCCCCTAGCATCCAGGCTATATCCTCTAAAAAATTTTCCTCTTTCGTGGCCTTCCCATTTGTCATGATTTTAAATTTTTTAGCTACTACGCCCTCTTTTTGATAAAATCATTGCCTTACCACAGCCTTTCTTTTCTTGTCAAAGAAAAATTCATTGGGAGGCAGCTCCTCTATAGAAATAGGCGTCAGTTCTTCATTGAAAATCCATCCCTCATCAGGATTCCCCTTTGTGAACTACAAGGGTGTGACAATAGAAATCAGATTGCCGATTTGCTTGGATGTTTGTTTCAGGGTGAATTCTGTAACTGGATCATTTGGTGCAACTGAAAGTGAGTCGCCTGATCCCTACGAAGGTATCTCCACTTGGCCTTGGGCCTGCTTTCCTGGCGCGCCCTTTTTAGGGTTTCTTTCCTGCTTCTGGGGGACTTCGTCTCCTAGCTCTGAGGTTCCAAACTCCCTAGTTTTCCCTTGGTCCTTCTCCCTACTGGGACTCGAGTCCTTTGCACCTTTGTCTCCCATCTTCTTTGTAACTGGAAGCTCTGGGGCTTCACCTTGTAGAATCTAGGGGAGACAACTCTGTCGGTGTTCCCTAAATTTCAAAAATTCGGCCATGTCTCCAGGTGGAAAGGCTTGAATCCGACTTAGGACTTCCGCGAAGGACCTCGTGCCCTGAAATATTTCATCATGGGGGGAATCCTCGTGTTCATACCTCTTTAGGCCGCAACTTTCCAGGTGATTTCTCACAACCTTACTAGGGTCATGCTTCTTAAACTCAATGTCTACCATCTTCATTTCTTCCAGAGCCGCAGCCTCAGCTTTGGCGTGGCCAAAATATAACAAGGAATATGCACCGATACGAATAGGGAAGGGAAACCATACCTTTTTTTATACTCCTTTGAGCGCCTTTCTTATCCCACTGAGCATAGACTATCTAGAAATCTCACGACACAATAGCTTATCTGGTAGGAATAGATGGAGGGCAGATGGAGGGACAGAGATGTTGAAAACCCTGATATATGAAAATTTTGCCTCTAGATACCAATATTCCACACTGCTTAGGCTAGTCGCAATGCTATCTGATATCCTGGGAGGCAGCTGGCCAAAAATGGTGACATGTAGTGGCACCATTACCCAGTCGAAGATCTCGTAGATGAATTCTTTGGCCTTATCCTCCCAAATATTCGAGTGGTAGACATGGATGGGATCTGTACTAGATGGAGTCCATCTCCAACTCATTAGAGGGAAAGGTGTCATGAAATAAATGGCGTCCATGCTGTAGGCGAACATGAAAAATGAAGTTTATTTCCCACTCGCCTTCTGCGCTCGATATTCAGTAATTCGACTGGTTAAACTATATGACAATAGTTTGGCCTAATCAAAATAAAGACCTTCAATGACTGTATGAATCAGAGGCACCCAAGGGAGAAACAAATGTGTGGTGTCCTCCCTCCCATACAACCTACAGGCCATCATTTCTATATACCTGAAAGGTGGCTCTAAGGAGGAGACTGAATAAATTCCATTAGAATCTGCCCTGAATTTTGCAGGGTGTGAAAACCAATGATCGGACAAGTTTCTTTCATATTGCTCACATTCCTTCTCCTTGAAACCTTCCAGAAATTCGGCATTGTGCACAAATTTTGGTGTGGGTGACAACTGATATACTGCGTGAAAATGTTCTAGTCTAAAAGTCCCAACCATCACCTTCTGCTCACTGATGATAGTTTTGGTCGGGATATCCACATGGTATAGCGCCCATCTAATCATATCATAATAGGGGAGGAGCCATGGTCTTGCTGCTATTTTGTGCATTTCTGCCAGGGATGATTTTAAGGATGGAAATTTATTTTAAAATTTAGAAACCTTGGCTAACTATAAACGATTGGTGATTTTTTGTAAAAATATTCAAATTTATAAGTATTTTATATAGTTTTTATAAAATTTTGGCAATTTCTAAGGTAAAATAATTTAATCCTATAGAATTTGGGCGAATCATTTTTAAAATAGCGAATCTCATTTTTGGAAAAACCATGGAAAATTATCCCATGAGCGAAATTTAGCCCCTAAAATCATCCCAGATTTCTGCCTGATTGACGATTTTGTATCTGGTGGCCAAATCATCCTTCTCATTATCGCCGGAATTATCTGAACAATTCACCAATTCGGACTGAAGAATGTCGGAGATGTATGTCCAAGTTTTGACAGTATTAATACTTCTGGGTGAAGTGTCGGAAACAACATCAGAGCCCTGACCTAAACTTTCGGTATCCACCTTGAACACCTTTCATGGAGCCATGAAACAAAATTATGTACGCAGATCACCTATAGTAAGAATTGTAAATACAGACAGAAGTTATCCTGATGAAAAAAGTTTTGCGCGCAAAATAGAAATAAAATTGAAATAATGAAACAAACCCCTTATCTTAGTCATTTAAAACCCTGGTGTCCTTGGAAACCAAATGGTCAAATCGCTTAAAGAAATATTTAGCAGTAAAAGCGAGATCCTACTATATGTCACCTCGTCGTAGTCTAAATAAACGCCATAATTGTTTGACGAGTCATAGCATGAATCAACGCAAAAAACATTTAAAATTACTCTGTGGATGGTGCATATTAAAGTTTTCATTGATGCATCGATTAATCCTAATTAGCGCCTTTAATTAAGTTTGTTTTGGTCTTTAATTTCCCCTTTTCGACATTCTCCGTATCGAGAGAAATCACTCCTACCCTTTGAGCCCCCAAAACCCAAAATCGCGATGATGCAATTTGGTTTAAAATATGTGATCTGACTTTAGCTCTTAAATAACCCATGCTTAATTAATAAAAATCATGACTTTGCGACTCGGGGCTACAAAGGTATAGTTTTTTGGGAGAGCGATCGTCGAGTCGCGAAACCCCGACAGTGCTTAACTAGAGTTTAAAGTGACTTACCCTTGACACCAACTTGGGTGAACTTTTTAAAACCGTTTCGTGACTTCACATATTGGAGTTTGAAAACCTTGTGACTTGTAACTCCTGAGGCATGATAGCGTGAGGTAATAAAAGTGATAGACTTGCTTAACGGTTAAGCGACGGTGACTTAGGACTATAACGACCATCGCCACTTCGCATGTCGGGGTAAACTTTTGATTTCAATAATTACATTTCAACACTTGTAAAAGGCAGCTCCAACATAGGCTCCAACTAGGGATCTCGTCTTCCTACTAGACGGGAAGAACAGTAGACCACATGCCTGTATTGGGTAAATGGAGTCATTGGTTTCTTTCTGCGAAACTTGTTTTAGGAAGGGGATACAGAGGGAAAAAGATATTTCGTCTTTACCTCTAAAAATATTTTCAACATTCAATTGCATTCTAAACTCAGCTGCAGCCCTTTCGATGAATTTCTCCTTCTCGATACTAAATTCAGGTCTGCTTTAAGATAATCGAAACAATCCTAGGAAATTCAACAGATCCTGTGGATTTTGGCTTGCATCAAATGAAGTAAATTTCATGCTTTTAATCGTGGGGGGGGGGGTCCTGTCTGAACTTGGGATGCAGATTTGGTTTCGAAAATGTTGGTTACCAGAGTAGAGTGAAAATTATGTATGATAGCCTTACAGATATCTTAGATATTGCTTCACTACCAGTGAGCCCGTTCAGTACCCTGGTGAAGTTATCTGGCCCTTTTTACTGAATTTCCTTTCACCACTTCGAATCTTAATTATGCATTTAAATGCTGAGATGAGGGAAATCATTTATGAATTTCCTTTCATCATCTTCTTGGACTAGATGGGGGCAATCAAATATGAATTTCCTTTCACCATCTGTCTTATATTTTACTTTTTAAAACACGAAGTGGGGGCAATTAGTTTGTATATGGCATACCAGGGATGATATCTGTGTAATATTCGTAGTGGAGGTCTGTCAACTTGCTTTGATTACTCAGGACCAACCTTCTCTTAACTTTCAAAACACCTTAGCCCACAGGGAAAAAGGGAAAAATTACTTCCGGGGGCCTTCCTTTGAGAAAGCCTCAATCCTTTGAAGACTGTTAAAAAACCTAGAAGAGTCAGAATCAACCTACACATAACTTTGTTTAGTAGGAGACTGAGGAGTTTATGAGGACTGGCTTACTTTCCAAGGTCTGTTTTCCAGCTTCCAAATCTAAAACGTAACCTCTTCTTCCCCTGTAGGAAACCCAAAAAGGTGCTTGGATTTTTAAGAAGGTAAAACCAAGGATAGAAAAAGGGCGACGAAGAAAGGTCTGGAATTCGAAAAACAGGGGTCATGGATTAAACTCGACTCTTGGAACCTTTTGTCTGAGACAATTCACTCTTTCTGCTTATTTTAATTACCTCTTATTTTTATCTAAGTGAAACTCTTAGGACCCAGAGTAAGAACTCGTTCTTTTAATGTCATATCATACTTATGAGACCGTCACGACACTTTAGAGACCTTCGTTTGAAATATAGACCTCTCTGGAATTCGTACCTTTGCCTTACCACTTTGTTCTCTTCTAAAATAACGAAAAATCTTTCCTATCCCCTGTTTTCAGCAAATTTGTTCTCCGATATATGATCATCTATTTATTCCTTTCACTCGTTTGGGCCGCAAGTTGGGATCCTGTAAGGGAACAACACGAAGAGTATCAGGGATTTAAAAGAACTGAATGCATTAAAAATTTCGTATCTTTACTTTTAGAAAAAACATTGACCTATTTTATTTGTGATGAAAGTAGACTTACCAAAGAAAAATTCTGAATAAAAATGAAAACACAAACCAGTATATACAGTGGAAATTTTGGAAACCATTTCTTGCATATAGTGTTTTAAATAACGCCCATTAACAGGGGCGTTGAGGATTTTACCGTCCAAATTCTCTAATAGAAATGAATTTTTTTGGTCAGGAGCTATGATTTTGAACGGTCCGTACCAGATATGATCAAATTTACCATGTTTTGCCGAGTCCTCCTTCCTAGCACCCCATTTCAAAACCAAATCGGTAGGGAGAAATTCTTTGTCCTTGGCCTTACAATCGAATAACGCTTTCATGTTGTCCTGGTATTTCTGCAGCCTTTTGTCCACTTCATCCCTGTGTTTTTGAACTTCAATCAGCTAGTTTATTCTTCTCGTGACATGATTTGGTTCGTCTTCCTCATCTTGCCAAAGTTTCATTACGGGAAGAGCTAGTTTTATAGGTAATACTGTATCGGTCCCGTATACCATTTGGAAAGGAGAAGTGCCGATAGATTTTTTTGTACCTATCCGATTCGCCCACAAAGCATATCTCAAATGCACATGCCAAGATTTTTTGTTTTCGCTCAACACTGTCTTAATTATAGTGATTATATTTTTGTTTGAAGACTCGGCTAGCCCATTTACTTGGGGGTAATATGTTGTGGAATGACTGTTAAGAACCAAACATCAATATAGCATAGAAAAACCTCAGGAAAAGTACTCAACGCCTTGAAAAAGAGATAATTTCAGATAATAAGCCTCTTCGAGGGGGAAACCTCCTTTTACCCCACTTAAATGTTCAAGTACAAG
>ML790186.1:349865-376672 GCA_009831015.1 Picea engelmannii | reverse complement strand
TGAAAATGTCTCCTTGGTATATATAGGAGACTAGGAGGTATAATTACAACTAATGGCCTAAAGCCGACATAAATAAAATAACATTACTAATCTAATATGCCCCAATTAAGGGGTAATGGGCCAATATTAGGGCTTAACAATGACCGAGCACTATATTATACTTTTGGCAAAATCTGACCATAGCCATGGATTTAAATTCCTGGGCGTTATCTGTGACTATCTTTCGGGGGTAGCCGAATCTAGAAAAAATGTTTTCTTCTAGGAAATCCATTACCACCCAATCTGTTTCTTTTCTAGTTGGAATATCCTCCACCCATTTGGTGAAGTAATCTATAGCAGTCAGGATCCATTTATGTTGAGCGCTGGAATGAGGGCTAATTTCGCCTATAAAATCTAGTCCCCATTGTTGAAAAGGGGCTTCTGTTTTGACTGGAACCAATGGTAGCACTAGGAGTTTGTGCTTGCCTGCGAACAATTGGCAAGGGTGACATGCTCTGACTTTGGCGTTGATGTCTAAGAAAAGTTTGGGCCAATAATATCCTTCCCTCAGGATCTTATAAGTTGTTTCCCTCCAAGCATGATGTCCTCCGCACACTCCTTCGTGAAATTCGTTTACGACCTTCTCTGTTTCTGATTCAATTAAACAAACCAACATGAAGCCTAGTGGGTCCTTCCAATATAATTGGTTTTCGGATATACAATACTTCACCGCATGCAGCTTCAACATCTTGGATTTAGATGGGGATAGGTCGCTCAGGCATTTCAAAGTCAGCAGGTAGGACACTATGTCTTTATACCAATCTGATGAGGAAAACTTCTCTTCAATTCTGATTTCAGTTATTTGCTCCTCAAGCTCGTTCATGTCCACACACTCTTCACATCCCTGTAGGCCATTTATTCCGAGGGATCTGAAATTTGATTCAGCTAAGAGCTTAGCCAAACCTTGTCCTTTTAATAGTCTTGTCAGTTTTATCTCCAGATCAAATTCTTGAATTTTAGCAAGCCACTGTCCCCTTTTACCATCACTGTCGAACTGAACCAAAATGTATTTTACAGAGCTGGTGGGTACGTACGTAATTACCTTGGAATGTAGCATGTAGGTTCTGAAAGCCTTTAACGCCTTCACCATAGCATATGCTTGCTTTTCCATTATATTGTATCTGAGTTCAACGTCTCTAAGAATTTTGCTAAAAAAGGCTATTGGTTGCTCGAAACCTTCTTCATTTTTCTGGAGGAGTCCCATGGCAAGTGTGTGTTCGGA
The DNA here is from genome assembly GCA_009831015.1 of Picea engelmannii. NCBI lineage: Eukaryota > Viridiplantae > Streptophyta > Pinopsida > Pinales > Pinaceae > Picea > Picea engelmannii. Next base: position 375,411 of record ML790186.1, on the reverse strand, counting down.
GGCGAATGAGAAAATAAAAAAATATTTTAGATAATCAGGGCTTGCCAGTGCGGGTGCCTCGCTTATAACCTTCTTGATGCATGCAAATGATGCTTTGGCTTCTGCTATCCATTTCACTTGGTTGTTCTTATTTAGCATATTTGTGATCAACTTCACAATTTCAGCAAAGTTTGGGATAAATCTCCTCAAAAAATTTATTTTTCCTAAGAATGACTTAATCTCTTTTGCATTCCTAGGGATATTTATTGTTTCTATAACTTCAACTCTTTTAGGATCAATTTTAATTCCATCTCGAGACACAATATGGCCCAAGAGTTTACCTTCTTGCATAGCAAAGTGAGACTTTTTGGGGTTTAAAGACAAACCGAACCTGCGACATTTCTCAAATGTCTGCTTGAGATGTATTAGATGATCATCATCGGATTTAGAAAAAATGGTCATATCATCAAGATAGATAACCACAAACTTGTCCCTTTCACCGATGAAAGCGATATCCATAGAACGTTGGAAAGTAGCACCTGCATTCATTAAACCAAAAGGCATCTTGTCATACATAAATGTACCCCAAGGGGTGGTAAAGGCTATTTTTTCTTTATCATGCTCGTAGACATCAATTTGATTGTACCCGAAAAACCCGTCGATCATCGACATCTTATTTTCCCCAACTACTTTTTCTAAAATGTGATCCATTTTGGGTAGGGGGTAATTATCTTTGAGGGAGGATTTATTCAGATTTCTAAAATCAACACACAATCTGATCTCCCCACTTTTCTTTCTAATCGGGACCAGGTTTGCTACCCAGTCGGAGTATCTCAGTGATACGATTATTCTTGCGTCCAGGAGTTTTTTGACTTCCCTTTCGACCACAGGCAATAAAATAGGATTGATTTGTCTAAGTTTTTGTCTGAAAGGTTTGACACCAGGATTTATGGGTATTTTGTGTTCAATCACAGTGGTTTCATAGGTTCTCAGCGCTTCATATGACCAAGATAAAATGTCTTTATACTGCCCGAGTAAGTCTTTAAATTTTCTTTTTACCTTGGGAGGAAGGTACTTTGATATTTTTACTATTTGAGGATCCTCTTTGGTCCCTATGTCGCAGTCTTCAACCTCTTCTGGTTGGGGTTGAAAATTATATTTTAAGGGCATGTCATTTTGGTCGAACAGTCTCTCCAGAGGGATTAGTCCCTTTGGAATTTGATTGTTCTTTAAAACTAACATGCGATGATTAGCGATCTTTTCCTGGAACCCCTGGGGATCCTCTCCCTATTGCATGATCCATGTATGGTCATTTTGGTTTTCTTGGTCAATGTGAGTTTCAACGAAGTCATCCACCATTTCGAGGAACTTCTTGATTTGTTCGTTTCCCTCAAACACTTGCCAGTGTTGGATGTTGTTTGGTATGGAAGGTTTGTTCCTCACTTCTATGTGGTAACTTAGTTTGAAAGTTGTAGGGGGGGGAAACGTTGAGGTTGCTTTGGCTAACAAATCATCTTACAAGTTTTCAGAGCATGGGATGAAATGAACATTTACCGACAAGAAGAAATTTTCTATTAAATCCCAGGTGCAATTCCTGTAAGATATTAATCTTGGGTGTTTGGCCTAGTATTGTCGATTTATTTGTTTCACTATCAACTCTGCATCTCCGTATACTTCCAAGTTCTTTATGTTCAGTTTCCTGGCAGCTTCCAACCCTAAGACTAGAGCCTCATACTCACATATGTTATTGGTGTAGTCTATATCCCACTAAATACTGTAAGAGAAAGGAATCACAAATTCATTTTCAGGTGCTACAAACAATACTCCTGCACCTGCTCCTTCATATGACAAGGCACCATCAAAAAACATTTTCCAAATTCCAGTGCTAAACATATTTTCTTCTATCCTTCCTGATTCATTTTCATTTATGTAATTGTCTTCTGTACAACTATTTACACCATCATCAAAAGACAAAATACAATTCCCTAGATATTGGTCGACAACATAAACAAGATAATTGTTAGGATTCTGTGGGTCGCTCACTATGTATGCTAGCCTAGTTTCCCTGTATAGCTGAGTAAATTGTCCACCAAACATAGGAATCGTGGCGTAGTTCATGTCTAGTTGAAGAGACCCCCCAAGTTTGGCTCCCCATGACCTATATAGTAGCAAGCCATACTTTGGAGGTATATCGGTGATAACTACATCCATCAAGACGCTTTTCACCGAAACCTGTGCAAGAGTGACTACTAAATCTTTTATCATACCCATGCACTTAACTCTCCTTGAATCAAAAGAGTAGAGATCTCCATAAGGCCTGGTGATATCGAGGCCTAGTCTGTCCATAATAGACATGGGCATCACATTATGTGAGGCTCCGGAGTCGAGCATGCAGTTATGCAGCAGTCGATCATGCACATTCAGGGTAATATAGAAGGGAGCGACAGTGTCTCTGGCACCCTTGAAATGTGAACCAAAAGTGATATTAGGCTTATCATCTTCCAAGTTTATCACGTCAGAGTGACTTTCTGGATCTGAAAAACCTATCGTTTTGGTTATCTTCTTTCGATACACGGGATTCTTTGCTAATTCGACCAGAGGGATTGGTATTTTGATCTTATTTATCTCATTTTCAAGGATAAAACCTCCACTATCTTTGTCGGTTTCTCTAGTTGAAGCCTCAGACTCCTTCTTTTCTAACTTATTTGTTTGTGCTGATTTATTTCTTTTGATTTTATTTACCGGTATATATGCTTCAACTGTCTTAATTTCTTTTGCTTGGATCTCAGCCTCTTTTACTTTGGGATTCTGCGAATCTACCCCTTTTCTTTTGCTATTAGGTATCTCAGTCTCCTTTGGGGTAGGTTCATATATTTCACCTCTAGGAAGAATTTTCTTGGGTTGAGGAGTCGACACAGGTTTGTTTTTAGGTCTCAGGTTGTACATGTCCTTCGAAAGTCTGAACAAATAACCTCAAATATACATCTTCGTGTTCAAGACCTAGGATATCTATGAACTGATCAAAGAAATTTATATGTTCTGTCACGGTCAGGTTCCCTTTCCCTGTAAATTTAGGTAAGTTTTTCATGTAGTTTTCAGGAAGGTCATGAAGAGGGACATGCAGTACCAGATGTGCATATCTAGTAGCTACTTTAGTGAAAAATCTAGGAGGCGGGGGTGACCCTTGGCCCCCCCTCCTCCTCCCAAAACCCCTTGGCCATCGACACTATTGGATAGGATAACGATGCATTATACAGAGGGTTCTGGAACACTAAAAGCGAATCTTTATCTTCTTCGAAAGATGAGAAAACTAAAGAAGGGTAAAAAGGGATGCGAGGACTTGGTTCCTCGGACTTGCAAGAGATGTAATCAGGTGAACCCACAGGTGTAGAATCTGAGTCTATGGTGTACTCCTCGAGACTCGGTGAGGTTGGGAAATCTAAACAAAGAGTCAACGACATATCAATCGTTGTTAAATTTACTAAGGGATTTTCACCTTTATGTACATTGAAAGTTGTTGGATGAACTTCATTTTTTATTTCGGGGAGAGCTAAAGTTGGGTTGAGGGTTTTAGGGGGAGTTTTGTGTGAAGTTAGAGGTTCAAAATGAATCTTAGCTTTGGGTTGTGCGTGCCTAATCTGGTATACTACAGTGGTTGGCTTAAGGGAACCTCTTGTTTTCAGTATTATTTCAGGATCAGAAATGGGTGTGGTCTGTTTACCATCCGGGTTTTTTCTGGTGTTCCTTCGACCAGATCCAAACTTACTTAAACGTGGAGTTGCCAAGTGAATGATAAAAATATCCTTTAGAATGTGTTCACTCTTTGTTCACTATCAAAGGGTAGAAACTTGCAAAAATGTCATTCTCCCAGGGAAAAGGTTTCGTAACTTCGTTCCCTGGAAATGGTGCTAGAAAGATGTTGTTCCAGAGTCTGTACTTAAGGATAAAAAGTACAGGGTCTAGGCATCCGAAAGTGAGTAAAAGATAAAAAGGGAAAATAAATCAACCCTTGGGAAAAAGGGAAGCTAAGGATGATTTCTAAGTTGTCTCTATCTTGCTTCCAAATGTTCATGGATGATGATATCCCGTTCAATTGCAGCCCATGAACATTTGAGTTTGACCTGGGTGATGGAGGTTTTAAGTATGGTGTCAAATAGGTTAAAAATGATGTTGGTTTTATCCGATAGGCTGGGTTCAATGTTGGGCTGTCTTGCAAAGGGCACAGTCATGGAGGAACAAAAAATGAAAAGAAAGTTCGAGGTTTAAAATGCCACTTCAATTTTTTCTTTAACTGTATAAAAGAGAACTTTCGAAATCTAATGTTAAATATAGAACACAAATCAAAGGCCTTCTCCCGTAACTAAGTTAACATTTTAAAGAATCATGTATTAAATGTGAGAAAACATTAAGTAATCGACAATGAAAGGCTCCTATCAAGGGAGAATCGTGCCCTGTAAACAGAAGAAGAAAAAGGCAAGAAGTAATTTGACGAAGCATAAAATATAGAGATCTAAAAAGTTCACATGTCTTGTACCTGCTGATAGCCAATACAGAGGAAAAAATGCAAGCGATTAGACGACTAAAAGTTGGTCACCACTGTAGAAGTTGCACTAAATTGTAGCTAGGCATTCATCAGAAATATATATGTGAAATGAAACTTAATATAAGATAATAGAGAAAACAAAACTCATAAATCAGTCTTCACGGAATCATGAATCTTCGGATTGCTTTGTATTAATTTTCAAAAGGGAGAAAGTCTCTCTTACAATCGGCCAAGAAAGGTCTAGCCCTTATTGTCACTTCAAAATGAATATTTATACAAACTTCTAAATGCTAGAATCTCAATCGTTCCAGAAGTTTTTGGTTACAAAATGGGAAATTTATGTGTTTCACTTCTTTTTCTTTGTCCTCCTTCTTGCGGGTAGAGAAACTTCCTTTATTTACTCTTTGGGTTCTAAAAATAGAACAGGAAGACATCTGTCATCATTTGACACCAGAAGCATGCCCTTTCACTTGCTCGGTGCAAGTGATGCACCTCTCCACCAACTGGGCTACCAACCTGGAAGGCTTTGCTTGGTCACTAGCTTGAACAGTGTAACAATTCTTCGCCAACTATGGTAAACTCTTTCCCACTTTTCGGTCCTTTGCAATGATGGAACATAATTGTAAACTTGGTTGTACTAGCCATTTGTCCATTTGGGTCATATAAACCTGGCTGATCTGGGATATCTCCACTTGTTTCTCCTCTATGTTTTCTTTGATGTCCAACAGATGTTTAGCTATATTGATTTTTCCCAGTGTCCCAGCACTGCTCTCCTTATCAAGATCTAGCAAACCTTTACTTATTAAAGATAACGTTTCCTCACAAAAATCCTTTACTTCGTTAACTCTCCCCCTACTTTTTGATATGTTCTTCTCCCAAACCTTCAGCAGGATATTACCTCTGGTTTGTTCCGCGATGGATAATTTTGAGGTGTTGACCATCTCTATCTTCACTCTAGCTATAACAGCATCTTGGAAAGCGACTCGTGCTGCTCCATCTCAAGGATGATTTTAAGGATGGAAATTTATTTTAAAATTTAGAAACCTTGGCGAATCTTACTAATCCTTCATATGCTAACTATAAATGATTGGCGATTTTTTTGTAAAAATATTCAATTTCTAAGTATTTTATATAGTTTTTATAAAATTTTGGCAATTTTTAAGGTAAAATAATTTTATCCTATAGAATTTGGGCGAATCATTCTTAAAATAACGAATCTCGTTTTTGGAAAAACCATGGAAAATTAGCCCATGAGCGAAATTTAGCCCCTAAAATCATCCCTGCTCCATCTTCTCTTTCTCTTGAAGAAATGTTCTCTAATATTTTCTCTATCATCTGGAAATGGTTTTGAATGGTTCTCACCTTTTCCAGCAAGTTTTGTTGAGCTGTAAGTACCTTATGTCGAATTTCGATAGCCTGCCATCTGAACATTTTTATGTCTACAACCTGTTTCTCGGCCGCCTCCAATTTCGACTGCAATTCTATAATCTGTTTCCCCTGTTGGCTTACATGTGTTTGGCTAGTTTGCGCCGATTGGCGCACTTGATTGAGGTCGGACTTGAGCTTCTCAATTTCATGCAGGTTGGTTGTTCGGACTTCCTCAAGGCTCCTGCTCAACTCATCCTTGACATTCACTTCAATAGTAGCTACCTTAGCTTCCAATTTACTGATCAAGAGGTTCTTTCATTTCAACTGGGTCGTCAAAGTCCCAACTGAGTATTGATTGGCTGTAGCATAATCCGCTAGTGTCCTGGCTATATCCTCTATAAATTTTTTGTCTTTCGCGACCTTCCCATCTCTCATGATTTTAAATGTTTTAGCTACTACGCCCTCTTTTTGATAAAATCCTTGCCTTAACATGACCTTTCTTTTCTTGTCAAAGAAAAATTCATTGGGCGGCAGCTCCTCTACATAAATAGGCGTCAGTTCTTCATTGAAAATCCATCCCTCGTCAGGATTCCCCTTTGTGAACTACAAGGGTGTGACAATATCAATCAGACTGTCGATTTGCTTGGATGTTTGTTTCAGGGTGACTTCTGTAACCGACTCGTTTGGCACGACCGAAATTGAGTCGCCTGATCCCTATGAAGGTATCTTCGCTTGGCCTTTGGCCTACTTGCTTGGCATGCCCTTTTCGGGGTTTCCTTCCTGCTTCTGTGGGACTTCGACTCCTAGCTCTGAGGTTCCAGACTCCCTAGTTTTCCCTTGGTCCTTCTCCCTACTAGGACTCAAGTCCTTTGCACCTTTGGCTCCCATCTGCTTTGTAACTGGAAGCTCCGGGGCTTCACCCTATAAAATATGGGGAAGACAACTCTGTCGGTGTTCCTGAAATTTCAAAATTTCGGCAATGTCTCCAGGTGGCAAGGCTTGAATCCTACTTAGGAATTCCGCGAAGGACCTTGCACCCTGGAATATTTCATTTTGGGGGGAATCCTAGTGTTCATACCTCTTCAAGTCGCAATTTTCCAGGTGATTGCTCACAACCTTACTAGGGTCATGCTTCTTAAACTCAATGTCTACTAGCTTCATTTCTTCCAGAGCCGCAGCCTCAGCTTTGGTGTGGACAAAAGATAACAAGGAATATGCATCGATACGAATAGGGAAGTGCGGCCATACCTTTTTTAATACTCCTTTGAGCTCCTTTCTTATCCCGCTGAGAACAGACTGTCTGGCGATCTCACGACACAATAGCTTATCTGGCAGGAATAGCAAGAGGGCATATGGAGGGACAGAGGTGCTAAAAACCCTGATATATGAAAATTTTTCTTCTAGATACCAATCTTCCACGCTGCTTAGGATGGTCGCAATGTTATCTGATATCCTGGGAGGCAACTGGCCAAAAATGGTGACATGCAGTTACACCATTACCCAGTTGAATATCTCGTAGATGAATTCTTTGGACTTATCCTCCCAAAGCTTCGAGTGGTAGACATGGATGGGCTCTATACTAGATGGAGTCTAGCTCTAGCTCATTAGAGGGAAAGGCATCATGAAACAAATGGCATCCATGATGTAGGTGGACATGAAAAATGAAGTTGCTTTCCCACTCGCCTTCTGCGCTCGATATTTAGTAATTCGATTGGTTAAACTGTCCAACAATAGTTTGGCCCAATCGAAAGAAAGACCTTCAGTGACTGTATGAATCAGAGGCACCCACGGGAGAAAACAATGTGTAGTGTCCTCCCTGCCATACAACCTATAGGCCATCATTCTTATATACCTGAATGGTGGCTCTAAGGAGGAGACTAAATAAATTCCATTAGAATCCACCCTGAATTTTGCGGGGTGCGAAACCCAATCCTTGATCAAATTGGACAAGTTTCTTCCATATTTTTCGCATTCCTTCTCCTTGAAACTTTCCATAAATTTTGCATTGTGCGCGAAGTTTGGTGTGGGTGACAGTTGATACATTGCCTGCAAATGTTCTGGTCTAAAAGTCCCAACCATCACCTTCTGCTCGTTGATGACAGTTCTGGTAGGGATATCCACATGGTCTAGCTCCCATCTGATCATATCATAATAGGGGAGGAGCCATGGTCTTGCCGCTATTTTGTTTATTTCTGCTTGATTGATGATTTTTTATCTGGTGGCAAAATCACCCTTCTCATTATCTCTGAAATCATCTGACCAATTCACCGATTCAGACTGAAGAATGTCGAAGATCTATGTCCAGGTTTTGACAGTATTAATACTTCAGGGTGAAGTGTCGGAAACAACATCAGAGCCCTGACTTGAAATTTCGAAAGCCGCCTTGAACGCCTTTCGTGGATCCATGAAAGAGAATTTTGTACGTAGATCACCTGTAGTAAGAATTGCAAATATAGACAGAAGTTATTCTGATGAAAAAATCTTTGCGCACAAAATAGAAATAAAATAGAAATAATGAAACAAACCCCTTATCTTAGTCATTTAAAACTCTGGTGTCCTTGCAAACCAAACGGTCAAATAACTTAAAGAAAGATTTAGCAGTAAAAGTGAGATCCTACTATCTGTCACCTCACCATAGTCCAAATAAATGCCATAATTGTTTGACGATTCATAGCACAAATCAACGCAAAAAACATTTAAAATTACTCCGCATACGGTGCGTATTAAAGTTTTCATTGATGCATCATTTAATCCTACTTAGCCCCTTTAATTAAGTTTGTTTTAGTCTTTAATTTCCCCTTTTCGGCGTTCACCGTATCAGGAGAAATCACTCCTACCCTTTGAGCCCCCAAAACCCGAAATCGCAATGATGCGATTTAGTTTAAAATACGTGATATGACTTAAGCTCTTAAGTAACCCATTCTTAATTAATAAAAATCGCGACTTCGCGACTCAGAACTACAAAGGTATATTTTTTTGGGAGAGAGATCACCGAGTCACGAAACCCCGACAGTGCTTAACTATGGTTTAAAGTGACTTACCCCTGACACCAACCTGGGTGAACTTTTTAAAACTGTTTCACGACTTTGCATATCGAAGTTTGAAAACCTTACGACTTGTAACTGTTGAAGAGCGATAGCGGGATGTAATAAAAGTGATAGACTTGCTTAACGATTAAGAGACGGTGACTTAGGACTATAACGACCATTGCCACTTCACATGGCAGGGTAAACTTTTGATTTCAATAATTACATTTCAACACTTGTAAAAGGCGGCTCCAACACTACACAATTATAACAACGAAAGAAACATACTCTTTCTAATACAATCTTAAACATCACAAATAACTCATACATTCTGCGCATAACTCAACAAACTAATCACATAGCCTAACTACGTGAAAATTCATCTAGGCGTCATGTGCCACTTCTAAGTTCACTATGTGCAAGGTCTATCTCCTTAACCCCACACATGAGTTCCAGCCTTTTGAAGCACACAAGCTAGAATCTTGTGCACCCGACCACTCAATCCTCTTCTTGATGGCTCAAAACCAAAATCACAAATTTAACTTAACATTCAAGACTAACCACATTGGTCATAAAAATGAACAACTACAAATACTTGCTATAAGCACCATACTTACATGAGCATGCAACAATTAACAAAATAACAACAAATACTTGTATGCAACACATACAAGAATTTAACGCATGTCAAACATCGACAGAAAATGCACGCAATAACCAAGACTAGTACACAAGGAACACTTATCTTAAATTAAAGTCACTAGTTGTTGTCTTAACTCGGATGTTCCTCCTAGCCATAGATGTTGTTTCTCATAATATTTCAGCAACAAGTCACCCCTGAGGTGGGAAGTAACTCCACCAGGGAAAAAAGGGTTCCTAACAACAAATTATGTTCTAAAACTCAAAAAAAATACCTAGTCCTAAGTTTCCGCTATTGCAACGAGCCAACAATCCCTCCTTCCCCACACACTTGTCATGCCTAAGGAAGTGTGCCCCTTCACTACTCAAAAGTCCTTCGGCTACCCACTTCCCTTCCCAGGGTTACCAACAATAGGATGGACATGAACTCTATGAGCACTGCTACTAATGTTCAGTGCACTAGGAAACAACTCCCAACAAAACTCTCACCCAGAGAGTATGCCCATGGGTCTGAAAACCACTCCACAACCACGAGTCTCTCACCGAGATATACTGATCATGGTCTATCAACCCAACTCCTCAATAATAGAATTATGGATACAACCCCACAACTCCTTACAAGATTATCTAAGAAGATAAGGTAATAATGAGATTTTCCATAAAGTCTGACCCCCTTATGCTCATGAGAGCCTGCAACATCAATCTGAATAATAACCCCCAAAATACACTAAGGCCAACAATATATATTGCATGCAATCCACTTGACACTTGTCACTTCCAAAAATAGCTTTAAGCCACTTGGTGACCCATTCACTATCCTTGGGAACTTAGGATAAAACAATTATCTAACTTAACACTTTTCTCTGAACTATTATAAAATATTCCCCAAGACTTAAACTCAGCCCCCTTTTTCCCTTTTCCGGTGGAGTAGGCCCCCCATCGCTTTTCATCTAAGTCAGTCAATGCGCAACGATGAAATATTATATTAATAATCATGATTAAATTTAAATGGATATGCACACTTTCCTATCTGTGTCCATGCTCACCAGCCTCATAATCATAGAGGCTCTCTGACCTCAAAACATAAACAAGCATACATACATACATACATACATACATATACATATAAATCAGTATTGGTGCACTTCCAGTTCCTTACCTCGCACTAACCCAAGTGCACACAACATAGTGAAATGTTCACACTTGCCCAGGTGCACGCAACACACAAAATGTGTGCAGTATGTCTTTATAACAATTCTCCACACACTTACTCTGATGTGTGAAACACCATAACCAAGTTTCAATGACTCACCAACCTATATATACATCACATTTACACTTGGTACTAATCAACTCACCAACCTATGTACAATTATAAAGGGTTCTGGATCAGGGACATTACAAACCCCCCCCCCCCCTAATTTATGCACTATCCTTAGTGCATCATACACACAAGTACATAAAAAATTCCAAACATCATCAAAAATATGAGAATACTATGCTCTCATACTATCCTCGCACTCGCAGGTTGCATCCTCAAGACCATACCAAGTCCATTGGACCGTTACTAGCTCCATGACTCGATTTCGGAGCTTCTTGATTTTCCAATCTAATATACAAACCGATCTCACTTGAAATCCTCCTTTTGGATCCACCTAAATCACATTCCAATCAATGATATGATTAGCATTAGGTACATACTTCTTAAGCAATGACACGTGGAAAACATTATGAATGCATAAGGACACGGGAAATGCAAGCATATAAGCGATGAGACCAATCCTTTCAATGATTTCAAATGGCCCACAATAGTGCGCTTCTAACTTAGAACACATTCCCAACTTCAGGGAATTGTGCCTGACCTTCACTTTTAGAAACACGTGATCACCCACTATAAATTCTTTTTGGGTTATGCCTTTATCTGTACAACTTTTCTACCTATCTTGGTAAGCCTTTAAATTATACCTTATCTTTACCATATTCTCCTCCATTTCCCAAAGAAGATCTGGCCTAAATACTATGTAGTTTATTGGGTTATCCAAACTCACAAGAATATTCCACTTTCTATCATAAAGTCCTTCAAATGGGCTCATCTTTAAGGATTCATGATACCTAGTTTTGTAAGGAAACTCTACCAAATGAAGGTAGTCTTCCCACTTGGATGGATTATCCATCACGTACATCCTCAACATGTCATCGATCACCCAATTTACTCTCTTCTTTTGACCATCTGTTTCAGAGTGATATGTTGTGTATAAACTCAGACTCGTCCCATATCCTTTGAATAACCCTTTCCAAAAGTTTGAAGTGAAATTGGAATCTCTATCAGGCGCAATTGTCTTAGGTACATGATCCAAGTGGATCATCTTAAAATACGATAGAGTTAAAGTATTCAAAATGAAAATTAAATATTACAAAGTGGAAGATCTTGTCAGCAGCTTTCCGGTGACGTTTGTTTTGGGAAAAATGGCCTCCAGATGACAAAGATATCAACAGTTGAAGTTTCGTCAAAGATGGTGAAAAATGGTTTAAAAAAATGTAATTTGGGGCTATGGGAATTGAACTCAAGACCTTAGGATAAGGCCACCATGACCCCATGGTTGGGAAAAAAGGGGGTGGTGAAGGGCTTAGCCCTCAACCTTGCCAACACCGAGGCCCCCTTGATATTTAAATCTTATTAAACCATGCCATATATCCAAAGTCCATATAATATAACCAAAATCCAACCACATAAATACGCCAAAGTTCAACCATATGCCATATCATATATCAAAACCATATGTTATAACGCCAAAGTTCAACCATATCCCATATCATATATCAAAACCATATGTTATAATGCCAAAATTCAACCATATGCCATATCATATATCAAAATCGCATATGTAGTGGGAGGAGAAGCATGCGGGTTTGACCCTGGGATTTCCGCCCCCCTAACCACCACAACTACCAACACGCCACCGCCATGAGACGTGGCAAGAGGTGGCACGATAACCTTAAAAAGTGTCAAATTTGACGGGATTTGGGTGGGCACATGGCCTATGGCCCATGCCCCTTTTGGTTTTTTTTTCCATTATTTAAATGAGGCATGGGCATGGATCCCAAGGGGGGAGTTTTGATGTAGTCAGATATTGGCATGCAGCCCAAGGTGGTTTTGCACAGTGACCGAGGTGGTTTTGCATGCAGGCCGAGGTGGATTTGCACAAAAACCAAGGTGGTTCTGCATGCAGATCGAGGTGGTTCTGCATGCATATCGAGGTGGTTCTGGATTTGCATGCATCCCGAGTCCATATGGACTGTACAGATCAGAGGCAGATTTGGGAATTGTGCTAAGAAGGGAATTCTGAGTCCAGTTCTGAAATATATCGAGTTTATACTTAAAAGTCTCAGTTTTTCTCAAGGATTCCAGATCCAGCTTCAGTTTTTGTATTCAGGCATCCAGACAAAAAATTTCTCATAGAATCTTTCGGATACATAGAAAGGTATCCATGTTCATACTTAAAAGTCTCAGAATTTCATCTTGCAGCTATTGTTGAAGTCTGTTACTATATATGACAAACATAAATCATAATTCACTTTGTAATCATTTGAATACTTAATTTATCGGCCTTCCCATTTGGAAAGTGGCCCGGAGACGTAGCCAGGGGGTCTGGTGAACTTCGTTACCAATTATTGTTCATAGATGATTTTCTTACATGTTTATGTGCTCATGTGCTTGATGGATGTTCTTTAATTGTTCATTACAAAGGTGGTTAACAGTTAAAAATTCACATGCAAATAATGGTTAAAATATCTTGAATTTTAGATCAAGTTGGTATCAGAGCGAGGTTAACCATTGCTTTGTGAGTTGATGTTAACAAGATCCAAGCTTCAGCGTGGTGAAGGAGAAATTGAAGAGTTTGATCCATAGATTGGTTCACGAAGAGGAAGGATGTCTTCACCAAAAAGAGAAGAAGCAACTTCTTCTATCCCTTCTGAAGGGGAATTTCTAAAAGATTTCATGAGAATGCAAACAATGGTAGAGGAGCTCTATCAAGATTGAAAGAAAGGTGAACAAGGTGGACCATATCATACAGAAGGTAAAAAAGAAGGAGGTGGTGAGGAACCTCCTAAAACCCCACCAAACTCTCCATCTTTTCATGATGGTTCTATTCCTTTTCCATTTGAAAAATGAAAAACAAAAGTTGATCTTAATATGCCTCATTTAAAGCTTGATATTAAGTTTGAATTACCTATGTATAATGGAGAGCTTAATGCTAAAAAATTGGACAATTGGATCCGTCAAAGTGAAGTTTATTGTAGGATTCAAAAGTTTACTGAAGACGCTGTTAAAATTCAGTTGGCTTCTCTCCAACTTGGAGGGACTGCTCTCATTTGGTGGGAGATTAGATCTCAAGAGGATCTTGCCACAAAAGGAAAAATCGTTTCCTCTTGGTATGAGATCATTTCAGCACTTAAAAAGCAATTTTATCCATTAGGGTATATGCAGAAAGCTATGATGGATTGGCAGAATTTGAGACGAAGTAAGGGACAAAGTGTGCAAGAATACACACAAGAATTTCGAAAAAGAGCATTGGTACTTGGTATACCTCTCTACACTCAGGAAACTCTTCTCAAATATATAGGAGGATTGCATAGTTATTTACGTCATATGATATTGATGTTTAATCCGACTAACCTTGATGAGGTATGTGTTCAAGAAACTCACATTGAGTCAAAAGGGAAGAGTGTTCATGATGTTTCTTCAGCTGAATCCGTCCATGCAAAAGAAGGCAAGGAAAAGTGGAAAAGTAAACATACAGCTACAATGAAGAAGGGTGATGAGAGACCTACATGCTCACATTGTCAAAAGCAAAGACATGAAGAGGCAAAGTGTTGGAAGCTACATCCAAAATTGAAACTGAAGTGGTTTAAGGATCAGAAGGGGAAGAAAACAGCCACGGTTATCGTTGAGGACCTTGGATCAGATTCCGAGGATGAAACAAATATAACAATCTTAAGTGTGAAAGGTAAATCTATTGTTGATAGTGATTCTAGCATTGGTTCTTCATGTGATTCTACTTCTAAATATGATGACAATTCTAAGGATAGAAAGAGGAATGCATTGTTTCATATAAGAGTGATTACAAAACAAACAAAGGTCGACACACTCAGAGATAGTGGATCTCAAGTTAATCTTATTTCAGAAGAAGTAGTTAAGAAATTGGGATTAACAACAAAACCACACAAGAAACCTTATCCATTAGGTTGTGTATGCAAAGATAAAAGATTACAAGTAACACAACAATATGATCTAAAGTTTTCAATTACATCTAAGTTTGTAGATGAGGTTGAATTTGATGTGGTCCCACTAGATATTTGTGGAATTGTGTTGGGTAGTCTGTACTTATATGATCGAAAATCAATCTTCTATCGAGAACATAATCAGTATCACTTGTTTAAAGAAGGAATTGAGTACATAGTGCATTCACATTCATTCAAAAATGACAAATCATTGGGCACTACACAACAATTAAAAGCGGTTGTTAATGCAAGTCGGAATTTGGCACTTATGTCTATACAATGTAAGGAAGAAAAGAATCCTAAGCATGAAAAGGAAGTGTCATTTCACTACAATGCACCTGTTTTGGTTGATAGTGTTTCTATGGTTAAAAGTCAGCATGGTTTGGGTACAATCTCTTTCACAGGTTCAATGTTTATATTCATCTTATTACTCATTAGCAGTATGTGGTTGGTTCTGACAATGTTGAATGAAGATGTGATTAAGAATGTGATTAATGTACTTAACAATGTCAGTGCAGTGTTGATTTTTGTATTGCTGAGTCAGATGTACAGGTTCCAGGAAGAATGGATAGGTGATATAGGACAAGTGAGACAAACATGTCCTCACTTATTTTATGAATGATTTCATACTTTTTGTGGCCAAAAATATTTCCAGATGGATCATATTAAAATACAATAGAGTTAAAGTATTCAAAATGAAAATTAAATCTTACAAAGTGGAAGAGTTCATCAGCAGCTTTTCGGTGACGTTCGTTTAGGGAAAAACGACCTCCAGATGACAAAGATATCAGCAGTTGAAGTTTCGTCAAAGATGGTGAAAAATGGCTAGAAATGGTTTTAAAAAAATGTAATTTGGGGCTATGGGAATTGAACCCAAGACCTTAGGATAAGGCCACCATGACCCCATGGTTGGGAAAAAAGGGGGTGGTCAAGGGCTTAGCCCTCAACCTTGCCAACACCGAGGCCCCCTTGGTATTTAAATCTTATTAAACCATGCCATATATCCAAAGTCCATAATATATAACCAAAATCCAACCATATAAATACGACAAAGTTCAACCATATGCCATATCATATATCAAAACCATATTTTATAACGCCAAAGTTCAACCATATGCCATATCATATATCAAAACCATATGTTATAACACCAAAGTTCAACCATATGCCATATCATATATCAAAATCGCATATGCGGTAGGAGGCGAAGCCCGCGGGTTTGACCCCGGGACTTCCACCCCCCTAACCACCACAACTACCAACGTGCCACCACCATGAGACGTGGCAAGAGGTGGTGCGATAACCTTAAAAAGTGCCAAATTTGATGGGATTTCGGTGGGCATGTGGTCTATGGCCCACGCCCCTTTTGGTTTTCTTTTCCATTATTTAAATGAGCCATGGGCATGGATCCCGAGGGGGGAGTTTTGATGCAGGCAGAGACTAGCATGTAGCCCGAGGTGGTTTTGCACGTAGATCGAGGTGGATTTGCATGCAAACCGAGGTGGTTATGCATGTAGATTGAGGTGGTTTTTCACGTAGATTGAGGTAGTTTTTTATTTGCACGCATCCCGAGGCCATACGGACTGCACAGATCAGAGGCATATTTGGGAATTGTGCCAAGAAGGGAATTCTGAGTCTAGTTCTGAAATATATCAAGTTTATACTCAAAAGTCTCGATTTTTTGCAAGGATTCCAGATCCTGCTTTAGTTTTTGCATTCAGGCATCCAGACAGAAACGTGCTCATAGAATCTTTCAGATACACAGAAAGGTATCCATGTTCATACTTAAAAGTCTCAGAATTTCATCTTGCAGCTGTTGTTGAATTTTGTTACTGTATATGACAAACAGAATTCAGAATTCACTTTATAAACATTTGAATACCTAATCTACCAACCTTCTCATTTGGAAAGTGGCCTAGAGACGTAGCCAGGGGGTCTGGTGAACTCCGTTACCAATTCTTGTTCATAAATGGTTTTCTTACATGTTTATGTGCTCATGTGCTTGATGGATGTTCTTTAATTTTTCATTACAAAGGTGGTTAACAGTTAAAAAATCACATGAAAATAATGGTTAAAAGATCTTGAATTTTAGATCAAGTTAAATTACAGATCAGTACACCATGCAACTTAGCAACTTCGTGCATGTAAATATTAGCAATGTCGACTTCTTTGTGAACTGACTTCACTGGAATAAAATTGGAAGCTTTACTAAGATTGACCACCACCACTATAATAGAATCATGTTTCTTATCAGTCCTAGGAAACTTAGTTATGAATTCCATGGTCACCACTTCCAACTTCCATTCAGGAATGGGAAAGGGATGCAAAACACCAGTTGGATGTCTGTGCTCAACCTTGACCTTATGATATTCAAAAAACTGGGAAATAAAATATGTAACTTCCTTTTTCATACTTGTCCAAACATATTGCTTCTTGACCATGAAAATCGTCTTAGGGTAACTTGGATGTCCAACATAGGGAACCTTATGAATCTCTAATAATATAAATCTCTTCAACTCTTGATCATTTAGTACGTAGACTATGCGTCTATACATGATGATCCCATCCTCTCTTAGTTCATAATCCTCCTATTTTTTCTTTGACATACCTTGTAGTAGAGTCACACTTATATCCATATAGCACAAATCGAATTTGAAAACTTCCAAAAGAATTTCATGCAAATTAGTTTGACACATGCTAATGGATATAGCATTCATCTCATGCACCCTTATGTTGACTGCATCAACCATCTTATTTATGTCAAGGTCATACTCACTAAGGAACTCTAACCACCTGCTTTATCTGACATTGAAACTTGGTTTTCCAAACAAATACTTCAAACCACAATGGTTTGTTCTTAGCTCAAATCTCTTACCCATGAGATAATGCCACCACATCTTCAAATCATGCATTATGGATTCCAATTCAAGGTCATGCATAGAATAAAGTATTTCATGCTCCTTCAACTTCCTTGATTCATATCACACCACATATCCATTTTTAATCAAGACTCCACTGAGTCCTTCCTTGCATGCATCCATGCACATAATTAAGTATGCATATGGATCAACAATCCTTAAAATCAACACGCCAACAAACTCTTCAAGTGTTGAAAACCCCTTGTGAAATCTGGAGTCCATTCAAATCATGCACTTTTCTTCTGCAAAGATGTAATTGGATGCACAATCTGTGAAAATCCTTCAATAATCCTTTTGTAGTACCCTTCTAGTCCCATAAAGGATCTCACTTCTGTAACATTTATTGGCATTGGCCATTTCTCAATGGATTTTATCTTCGTTGGGTCCAAAACTGTTCCTTCTTCTAAAATAATATGACCCAAATAGTGAATTTGTCACTGATAGAACAAGCACTTTCTTATATTTTCATAAAGTTGATGCTCCCTCAAAATATGAAACGCCATCCTCAAGTGATCCTTGTGCTCTTCCTCCGACTATGAGTAAATAAGAATGTCATCCAAAAATACAATGACAAACTTATCTAAATACTCTCTGAAAACTCCACTCATTAAACACATGAAGACAACTGGTGCATTTGTCAACCCAAATGGAACCATTGTGAACTCATAGTGACCATACCTTGTTATGAAGGAAATATTACTAATGTATTCCTCTTTTATTCTTACTTGGTGATATCAAGATCTGAGATCTATCTTAGAGAATATATGTGTGCCACTCAGTTGACCAAAAATGTCATATATACTTGGAAAATGATACTTTTTCTCCATTGTTACCTTTTTCAACTGCCTGAAGTCGATACAAAGTCTAAAAATACCATCCATATTCTTCACGAATAAAACTGGCACACCCCAAGGTTACATAGTTGGGAGTATATACCCCTTATTCAGAAGCTCTTGAAGTTGCATCTGCATCTCCTTCAGCTCTGACGTATTGATCCTATAAGGAGCCTTGGATACAGGTGCTTACCATGGCATCATATTAATAGAGAAGTCAATATCTCGTTTTGGAGGAAATCATGGTATATCTTTAAAAACATACTCATATTCTTTCAGCATTGCACATTCTTCTACACCTGACACTTTATCCTTAGGTGCCTCTTCCATGTGCATTTTGAATACTTGACATCCTTTCCAATAATATTTCTTCAACTTCAACATTGAAACTTCCCTGATAGTCACAACTCTTGGAAATCCTTGACCTATTCTCAAATTTCCTTGCTCATCCAGGAAAGTAAATGCCTTATTATAAAAATCCAGGACAACCGGGTGCTCGTCCAACCAATCCATATCATTGAGGAAATCACACAAACCCAAAATGTATGATATTCAAATCATCCTTTTTTCACACTCCATTTATCTCCATTGGACATGCCTTGACCACCTCACTAATATTACTTTTTTCTCCTGTAGCTAACTGCACCAACCAAGATTTTCCAATCTTGCTTCTCGACAAATGGAATCTTTCCACCATCTTAGGATATAGATAGGTATGCATAGCTCCTAATTCTATTAAAATAAAAATGGGTTGGTTATTAATGTTACCTTCCACCTCGATCATGTGTTACTGAAACTCATCCCGCATTTTATCCAAAACTGCTTAAATCCCTGGCACATTTCTACCCATGTCTTTCATTTTCGCAACTTGTTCTACACTATGAGGGAGATATTTGTGCATATCATTTCCACCACAACCCCAACACTGCATAGGTTGTTTCCATGAATTTGTTCCTACTGTCTTCAACATTCTGGGCTTCTATATATTATCCTATCCTTGGGTAGTATTTCTTAAAGATGGTGGCTTAAATCCCTTCTTCCTTTGTTCCACCTTACTTTTCATATTGTCTTCCCAAGCCTTTTGGAAAGTTGGTCTTCTCCTTTCCTGATCATAAAGACACTTAGCGTGCCTTATGGTTTCTTCCAAGCTATTAGGGTCATCATATTGTATTTTGTCACCGATAAATGAGGGAAGCCCACTCAGATACCTTTGAATATTCACTTGTTCATCCTTGATGAAAGACACATATTTCAACAACTCTAAAAATATTCTTTCATACTCATCAATCATCATACTCCCAAGCTTGATTTTGAAGAACTCCTTCATTTTCTTGTCATAGTACTACTTGGTTAAGTATTTATTTTGTAAATATCTCTTGAAATCCCTCCAAGTCACATTATTCTCATCAATGTGCTACACCTACACATATTGATCCCACCACATTGATTCCTTTCCTTTTATCTGATAGATAGTGATTCTCCCTTTTGCCTGTGAAGAATAGTTATGCAGTTGGAAGCACTTACTTATACCCAACAACCATGTCTCTACATCCTCATACTTTTTTTGCTCACCATCAAAGGTAGGAGGTTTGATATTATTCATTTCCCCTGTAGCTCATCCACCCCAGTTCTTCTCTTATTCTTTCTGACAAGAGATGGAATTGAACTACTATGCTCTTTCCTGAAAGAATGCTTACCAAAACTTCTTTCTTCTCTTATTTTCTCATCACGATACCTACAACTTCTTGATCTACTTGAATCTATCTCCTTATCCAGATTATTTTCTGTTATGTCCATAATTTGCATCAATTTGACATTGAAGTCATCTTGTTGCACCTTAGCTCTCATAAGCCTTTCATTATCATCCTTATAGCTCTGGACATATTTATGCAATACATTTACAGTCTTTATCAATTTCATGTACTCCCCCTTGGATTATGTACCATTGGAACCCAAAATGACATACAGATCCCCAAATTCATCATCAAGACTATAAGTCCTTTGTGCATCATCCATTCTTTCAGCCTTCTACACTGACTTTGTTCTGCTCTATTCGCTAATAATTTTGCAAAATGTGCAGACAACACGATTTGTTAGGTTATTGCATGCAACAACTACACAAAAAATTTGCACCAATTTGTCAGAATCCTTGGATTTCTTGGATGATTTTAAAATTCCAAATCTAGTGAGCACACCCATGCATCATTGTTCTTGCACACATCACAACTCTATATCGCACACCAATGGTTTTTCGTGGAAATTAAACTATGCACTGCATGAAAACAATTCTTAGCACACACATCTATTCGTGTTGGTATCTAAACCATACAAGTCTAGTGTTGAACCAATCTCTCTGATACCACTTTTTAACGTCCCTAGCCACCCCAGACTGGTCCACGTCACACAACCTCCACTTCTATAGCTCTAAGTCGACCAAATTGTAACAACCCTAGCCTACTATTTAGTCATTTTACTCGAAAACTTCACTCTGCATTTACTACTCTTACCCAAAATTTCGTGCAGTATCACACAAAATAACGCACTCAACCCAAACTAAGCTGCCCTACACAATTTTAATAGTGGAAGAAAAATACTCTTTCTAATACAATCTTAAACAGTGAAAATAACTTAGACACTAGGCACATAACTCAACATAACTCAACAAATTGATCACATAGCTTAATTGTGCACACATCCATCTAGGTGTCATGCACCACTTCTGATTTGATTCACTATGCATAGGGTCTATCTCCTTAACCCCACATACGAGTTCCATCCTTTTGAAGAACATAGGCTACAATCATGTGCACCTAACCACTCAATCCTCTTCTTGATGGATCATAACCAAAACCACAAATTTAAATTAATAGGAAAGACTAACGATATTGGTCATAACCTTGCACAGCTACAAATACCAACTATAAGAACCATACTTACATGATCATGCAACAATTAAAAAAACAACAACAAATACTTGTATGCAACACATACAAGAATTTAACCCATGACAAACATAGACAACAAATGCATGCAGTAACCAAGACAAGTACTTAAGGAACACTTATCTTAAATGAAAGTCACCAATTGTGGCCTTGACTCAGATGTTCCTCCTAGCCATAGACGTTGTTTCTCATAATATTTCAGCAATAGTTCACCCTCGAGCTGGGGAGAAACTCCACCTATGAAAAAATGGTTCCTTACAACAAGCTATGCTCTGAAACTCAACAGAATTTTCCAGTCCTAAGTGCCCACTACTGCAACGAGCCCATATTCCCTCCTTCCCCATGCACCTGTCACACCCAAGGAAGTGTTCCCCTTCCTTTCTCAACATTCCTTTAGCTTCCCACTTCCCTTCCCAAGGTTACCAATAACATGTCAGACAAGAAGTCTCCAAGCACCATGACTAATGCTCAGTGCACCAAGAAACAAATCCCAACAAAAGTCTCTCCTGGAGAGTATTCCCACGAGTCTGAAAACCACTCCACAACATCTAGTATCTCACTGAGAGATACTTCTCACAGTCTGTCAACCCAACTCCTTAATAGTAGAATTATTGATACAACCCCACAACTCCTTACAAGCTTCTCTGAGCAGATAATGTATTAATCAAATTTTCCATATAGTCTGACCCCCTTATGCTCCTGAGAACCTACAAAATAAATCTAAATAATAATGCCCAAAATATGCTATGTCCAACAATATATATTTCATGCCTTCCACTTGACACTTGTCACTTACAAAAATAGCTTTAAGCCACTTGGTGACCCGTTCCTTATCCTAGGGAACTTAGGATAAAATAATTATCTGACTTAACACTTTTCTCATAAATATTATAAAATATTCCCCAAGACTTACAACTCACCCCCCTTTTTCCCTTTTTTGGTGGAGTAGGCCCCACATCTCTTTTCGT
This sequence comes from Picea engelmannii, assembly GCA_009831015.1. Classification (NCBI taxonomy): domain Eukaryota; kingdom Viridiplantae; phylum Streptophyta; class Pinopsida; order Pinales; family Pinaceae; genus Picea; species Picea engelmannii. Next base: position 352,912 of record ML790186.1, on the reverse strand, counting down.
ATGAGTCATTCAACACACAACAATGCAATATTATATTAATAATAATGATTAAATTTACATGGATAGGTGCACTGGCCTATCGATGTCTAGGATCACCAACCTCATAATCACATAGGCTCTCTGGCCTCAAAACATAAGCACACACACACACACACACACACACACACACACACACACACACACACACACACACACACACACACACACACATATATAACTCAGTACTGTGCACTTCCAGGTCATTACCTCGCACTAACCCAAGTGCACACAACACAGTGCAATGTGTGCACTTGCCCAGGTGCGCGCAACACACAAAATGTGTGCACCCTATATTTATAACAATTCTCTATGCGCTTACTGTGATGCATGCAAAACCATAACCAAGTGGAAATGACTCACCAACCTATATATACATTACATTTACACTTGGTACCAATCATCTCACCATCCTATGTGCAATTACAAAGGGTTCCAAATCAAGGACATTATAGATTTGCAGGTATATGCCCTTATAAATTGGTACAAGAAAAAGAGTGTTCAACAAAAAAATAGAAATTAAGGCTTGGGAGGTCAACAATAGAGGTGTCACTCTAGATGCTAGGGTACCATTAGTTTCTCCAAGAAATATAGATGATATTTTAGTCTGGGCTACAAAAAAGGACTCTTCCAAAATGTTGGGTAGGTCATGAGTGGGGGGCAGGTTGACATGATACTTGATACAAGTCACTAGTATTATGAGGGAATCAAACATAGAAGATCGTTGCAATCGTATCCTATCCATCAAAATCAAAGAGGCATTGAATTCCTTTCTTATTCTCAGAGGGTCAAAATATGCCTCCCAATGTTGATTGTGTTTTATTCATGGACTCTATTTTCCTCAAAGGTTTTTTGAGCTAGGGATTTCTACCTAATTTCCCCCTCAATGGTCACCATGGTGGACAAGTGCATGACTTTATCAATATCATTTTCATAGTGCCTCTAACATTTCTTAAGTCCTTTGATTCCACTGTGTAGGGAAAAACAATAAAAGTAGTGTGATATACTTTATTTGACCTAACCTTCTTCATATAAACTAATTGTTCAATTCCCTTCTTCCTCTCCTCAAGGTTGGTGAAAACTAGTGTTCTCTCCAGGGCCAATTAAGGATTATTGTAGTAGCCAAATAAATTTAACATCAATTAATTACACAAACATAACAGTAACTTCTACTTGATTTTGGAAAATTCAATAATTCCTTTTAACTTAGCACATATGCATGTTAAATTTATCAACGAATATTAATTTTATAACAGAATAAAACAAATACGTAAATTTAAAATACCTTGGTCTGATGTTAACCCTCCGCTTTCCACTTGCCTTGTTGACCTTCCTGTTGTTGCTTTGCCCAACTTGAATCCACGGACCAACTCTACCCAAAACCGAGTTTCCACCCTGCCAACTAGGACAACTACCTAGCTCTAGGATACCATATGGATATCCTAGCCCCCGTGCCCAAAACCCCCAGCAAACTAGTGCCCCCTGTACTAACCTTTCCTGACTACAGAACTCAAACTCTCCTCTGTGAAAATCCAAGAGAACCCTCCAAGAATAAAAATTCCCCGTAGAATGATAATCCCTCCTTCATAAACCTCCTCCTCTCATATGCCTCCTTCACCGCCCTTTCCCCTCATTTATTTCCTTACCCACACATTTATTACCTTATCCACCTAGTTAATGCCCCTTATCCAATTATTTATTATTTTATCCTTTCGTATTTATTATCTTATCTTTATATTTAATGTCCTATCCCTTCCTGAATACATAATTTTTTTAACAAATTAAACTTATTAACCCCCTTTAATTCTTTACTCAATTAATTAATGATTATTAATTAATAATTAATTAATCCTTGACAGACATGAACAAGTAATAAATAATAATTAATTAGTTAATATTATTTAAGAAATAATTATTGTTTAGCTAACTTTTTAGGACAATTAGATTATTAAATTAATTATAATTAGTAATCCTATACATCTATTTAATCAGGTTCGTTACATACACCCACCCTTCAGGAAAATTCGTTCCGAAGTTAAGGTATCTTATGGTACAAAGGAAAAGAAACATGGTTCACACATTCATAACAATTAACCGACACTATTAGTAAGTAAGTCAAGAAAACTCATACATACTAGTGTATATGTACAAGAAATGCATGTGTAGATAGTATATACAAGTCTCGTGCATGTACTAATAATCAAAACTATCATCCTTTAGTAATTTATGTATGCATCCAATACAGTCAACAAGACTAGTCTTTTATAAAAGACAACAACCAATCAATTGTTTGAGAAATTATTTAATTACAATTATCCGTTTCAACAATATTATTTAGACAACTGTGGTTTAGTTAGGAAATTATGAATATTCATATATACACATTTCTCTTTTTTGTTTTGAAGGGAAAACATTAAATTCCACCACAAGACAATTCTCCATACCTTTTCAACTATTACTACTCATCCTTCCTCCCTAACCTACTTCCATCTCCATTCCTATCCTTCCTCTTCTAGACTATCTTGGAGTGTCAACTATATTGACCTAACTCCAAATAGAACCTGTAAGCGGAAGTGTCGCTATCTCGACCAAGCTTCCCTAGCAGGCATCTGATAGTCATCATCACATGTCTTGGGGAGCGTGAACTAACACCATCCTCTCATGACTTCAGGTTTCGGAGGATACACGGTGGGAAATGCCTCCACCCCTCCTAATCATAACTAGGGTCCACACCCTACAATGGAATATACAGTAGCACCATGTTGATGGGGGGTTTTGTCATCGTTTATTCGGTTTTGGGCAGTGTCATCACTTGAAATCATGCACTGGTCCACATATCATAGAAATGCTTCCAAACCAATATAAATTCCACATACAATATTCATACCATAATGCTTCTCGGTTAGTGGTCATGATATCCACTTTCATCATCATTATCCCTTGGCTATTTCATAGCCCATAACCTGCAGATTAGTCTGTAACACAAACTCATACATTTCTATGCATTATCA
>ML790186.1:246416-345614 GCA_009831015.1 Picea engelmannii | reverse complement strand
CCTGGTAGTACACACTCCCAGGTCTACTATACAATTATCAACACTAGGTCCTACCGCTTGTTTTTCCCCCGAAGCCATCTCGACTTGTTTAAAGTCATCGTGCTCGTAGGCTTCCAACCCACTCTTTTCTAATGAAAATGGTGAAATGAAACTATCTGTCGCACCAGAATCAAACAAAATCTTGACATTGATATGATTTAACGTACCTGATGACTCCACCATCATGGATTGATGTTCGGCCTGGCGGTTATTAACCACTGCGTATATCTGGTGGCTACTACTTGATCTCCCCATCGGTGCCTTTCCTTCTCTATGCACAAACCTTGATTGTAACTCTGGGCAGTCACGCTGGTAATGGGGTCCTCCGCACCCCCAACAGGGAACACGAGATTGAACCTGTGCATTGTTATGTGAATATCTCTAAAATGAGTTCCTTCCCCTGGAACCCCTGCCCCTACTAGTTGTTCCTTGAGATGGTCATGGACCTGTATTTATCGTTGGCGATGAACGAGATGTTGCACTCGCTGCCATTGAAATCCCTATGGCTACTGTCCTTGGAGCGAATCTGTTACCATATGGCAGTGGCCTTGAGCCCCCTCCCCTAGGAAATGTCCTCGGGGCCTTTCCTACAAATCCAGGATGATGCAGAAATATCAGTCTTGTACCCCCGGTTAAGTTCATGTGTTCTTCCGCATAACGCGCATTTTCCACCGCCTCCGCTACTGAAGACGGTTTCCACATCTGCACCATAGCTCTTATCTTAGGGTTCAATCCATAGACGAAGCGCTCTGCCTGTTGTTGGTCATTGTCCATATATGAAACATATTTGACCAGTTCCATAAATCTGATCTCATATTCTTCTACAATTTTGTTTCCTTGTACTAAGGCATGAAATGCCCCTACCTGTTGTTCCTCATAGTATGCTGGTAGATATTTCCTTCGGAAACTCTCCTCGAAAAGTTCCCATGATACTGTGTCAGGGGTAAGGTGCAGTTGTCTTTCCAGGTTGCCCCACCAGTTCAAGGCACTGTCTCTTAACTGAAAAATTGTGATCTTTTCCTTTGAGTTGGATGCATAGTCCCTTAAGGAAAAACACCTTGTCATGCCTTCCAACCATGCTTTCGTGTGTTCACTGGCCTGACCCTCGGCAAACTTCGGAAGTTTGATCTTCTGCAATTCTTGCGTGATGTCTTCGGGTGGAGGTCCTCCCCTTGAATCCCTTGACGCTTCTGGATTACCCATTCTAGACAGTGGGGGTTCCACTTCAGTCCCTGTCATTTGTCGCCCCTTCAAAGTCTCATTAATGGCTTCCAACGAGCGCAGTATGAGAGCTAATTCGGGCAATGGTGGTGGTGGCGCTGGTGGTGTTGGCGGTGCTTACAACGACGCTCCCCTGCCTCGACTCCCTCGAGTATTAGCCATCCTGTATGCTTTATCCTGCATCAACCAAAGTTGTCAGGGTGAGTTCCAGGATGTTTCAAATTGGTGCTACTCAAACTAGAAACAGGGTTAGGCATAAGTTTTCTTTACTTGTCTGTAAACAGACATTGCTCCTTTAGGGGATTGGCTAGGTTAGGGTTAGGATTAAGCGTCTAAGCTTGATTTCTTCGCCCCTATGAAAAACAAACTATTGGTTCCCTTTCCCTGTAGCTACGCTATCCTTGTGCCATACTTGCCAATTCCTATGCTTACTCTCCTAGTGCATATGTCGCCGCCTCCTCCCCGCCTATCCTAGTGTAAGTCCTTTTAAATTTTTTCTTACAACTAAATATCCTCTGATGCTTGACTCGGGAGATTTTCCTTGGCGCGTAGTGTTGGCGTTGTCGAATGTTGCATTGATATTTAGCGTTGACTTTGACTGGTGGAATGGAGTGGAGGGACTTGGCGCTCGGCTCGATGAATTGTTTGTACGGTCTCGTGAACCTGACGCTTGGACAATTGGAGTTTATACTTGGGATACAAAGATCAGCCGGCGCCAAATAAGCCTTTACCTTGATTTCCGGTGCATTCACTAATTATGATTCAACTCAGTTAGCTGGCTCCGAATCAATAGGTTAGGTAATAAGCCAGTTAGTCTTAATCTTCATACTGTATCTTCCTAATAATACTACTACTCGTATCCCGACAGTGTTACCAAAAATCTAAATAAGTAAAAGAATTTATTTGTAAAGACTTATGAGGGCGTGTTGGTGTTAGTGTTCTTTTTAAGGTGCTTCGCTTGGTGGGTGGTATTGGGTTCAAAACCCATGGCCTCTAAAATTTATACTTAGCCCTATATTATTAAATTATTTAAATTAAAACTCATAATTATATATATATATATTTTTAAATAATTTAAATTTACACTAGCATATTAATACCTTTAAATAAATTATTAAAACTAAAAATTAATAAAATAAAATAAAATGATAATTTAATTATTCAAAAGGCGTATTAATACTTTTAAATAGATTATTAAAAAAATATATAATAATATAATTATTCTAAAAAAAACAACTTACTTTCAGTTTGGCGAGAGTTTAATGTGCTTCGTGGCATTCGTTGGCAGCCTTTAAGGTCAGGCTTCTGGCATGAGGCCCATGTGCCCGGCCTCCAACTCTCAGTACCAAAAACCTAAGCTCTTCCTTAACCCTAACGCTCCCTCACTTCCGCCTCTTTCCTTTGCCGCCTCTCGCCTCTTTCCTCTGCTCTTGGTGTTGGTGCTGGTTTGGTTGCTTTATTGTTTTGAATATATTCTCCTGTCATTAAGTAGTTTAGGGTTTCAATTTCTTTTATGTCGCTATAAATTCCTTGTTGTCGAGCCTCCCTAGCCTGTTGTACCTGTGGCTGCCTCAGAAATCACTGCACAGACCTCAAGCCCTACCAAAGGTCCGCGGTTGGCCTTTCTAGCACTCAAACAAGCCTTGACCCAACTCCATGCCCTCGGAAAAATATTCTTACCTCAGAAAATTTCCCTTTTAAGGTGTTGTTTGTTTTGGTTTTCGCTGGGTTTCTACAACACCAGGTCGAAATCTATATACAATCATGTCGATGGCTCATAGTGGTGGACGCCGCGTATCTCAAGTCCATGGACAAGGCATGTTGAGACCTTCGGGCTCTTATTGCTGAAAATAATTGCGCACCTATCATGCTTCGTCTCGCATGGCATGATGCAGGTTCACAATCATGCCAATGGCTCCAGTGGTGGATGCCGCGTATCTCAAGTCCATTGACAAGGCACACCGAGACCTTCGGGCTCTTATTGCTCAAAAGAATTGCACACCTATCATGCTTCGTCTCACATGGCATGATGCAGGCACTTATGATGCAACAATGAAGACGGGTGGGGAAAATGTTTCAATTAGAAATGAGGAGGAGCTCAATCATGGTGCAAATAATGGCTTGAAAATTGCAATTGCATTGTGTGGGTCATTTTTTTTTTTTTTTTGGATAACTTCCTATGTTCATGCTGATAAGGTATGCAATCCCAGTTGTCCACAGGTGTCCAATTTTTTTGGAGTTTGAATGTGACATGTTGTTGCTTCTTGGTACATGATTAGTTGGATTTCCACGACTTGCATTTTTCTAGAATTGTCATTATCCAAATATGGTGAACAATGACCACAACTTCTATTTCTTGAAGATAAAACATTGCAGAAGTTCCTCTATCCACAAAATAGTTTTGCTTGTTTTTAGTCTTATAGAGTTTGCCAACATTCGTTGTTCATATCATATTGTTGCTGTCAAGTTCATTTTGCAGATTCCTAATCTTTGTTATTTCCCATATGCATGATGGGAGGCTTTGAAAGGATTTGCATTTCAACTTGATGCAAATATTGTTCCTTTGTGAACAAGTTTCTGAACTGTTCTGCCTGCCAACATACCCCTATACTTTTTGACCAAAAATTGTAGATTTCACATTATGTGGTATTCTCGTTGAAGATAGTTCTGTTATGCAGATGAGTTAATTGTCTTGGAAGATGCCCATAATTACTTGTTTATGTACCTACTACTCTCTGTTGAATTTGTAAGTAACCAGAATGCATCGCCCTTGTTCATATTCCTTTTTGTCTATCCCTTAATCTTATTTACAAATAATGCTTCATTTTGGGCTATCTGTGTTGCAAAGGTTGGACAAGATATCCTCTATGATGCACATGGAACTATGCTAATTGGCTTGGAAGATGCTCAACATCACTTTTTAACATACATTCTACTATGGTGTGTAGTAGCCAAAGAGAGTATCTATGAGTTATATGATATTTGGAACCTATTATCTTATTCGAATAGAGAGAATTGTAAAAATAGTTATTGTTCATCTTCCGTTTCTTCACTACAACATAGTTTAGTGGTTAACATACTCAATTTTCTGAAGTGGTTGTACCGTTGTTGGACCAGCCCATTCATTGTTCTTACAATGTAGGTTGTCTGAACTAGCTCTTATCTTGCTAATGATACTGTCTTAAGTTCAGGCATTGTGTAACAACCCTAGTAGTATTCATATTTCACTTGTTTTACTTTGGTAAATTTGTTTTTACATTTTCAATTCGTATTGTTTATATATAATCAATATAATAGTGCTTTTGGTTTGTAGGTTAGGCGAAGCTAGAGTTGGGGTTGGGAATTTGGCCCTTAAGGCTCCAGATTGTGAACGAGGTGCTCTGATACCATGTGTAGTAGCCAAATAAATTTAACATCAATTAATTACACAAACATAACAATAACTTCTACTTGATTTCAGAAAATTCAATAATTCCTTTTAATTTAGCACATACGCATGTTAAATTTATCAACGAATATTAATTTTATAACAGAATAAAACAAATACGTAAATTTAAAATACCTTGGTCTGATGCTAACCCTCCTCTTTCCACTTGCCTTGTTGACCTTCTTGCTACTGCTTTGCCCAGCTTGAAGCCACGGACCAACTCTGCCCAAAACCGAGTTTCCACCCTGCCAACTAGGACAACTACCTAGCTCCAGAATACCATATGGATATCCTGGCCCCCGTGCCCAAAACCCCCAACAAACTAGTGCCCCCTGTACTAACCTTTCCCGAATACAGAACTCAAACTCTCCTCTGTGCAAATCCAAGAGAACCCTCCAAAAATAAAAATTCCCCGTAGAATGATAATCCCTCCTTCGTAAACCTCCTCCTCTCATATGCCTCCTTCACCGCCCTTTCCCCTCATTTACTTCCTTACCCACACATTTATTACCTTATCCACCTAGTTAATGCCCCTTATCCAGTTATTTATTATTTTATCCTTTCGTATTTATTATCTTATCTTTATATTTAATGTCCTATCCCTTCCCGAATACGTAAGTCTTTTAACAAATTAAACTTATTAACCCCCTTTAATTCTTTACTCAATTAATTAATGATTATTAATTAATAATTAATTAATCCTTGACAGACATGAACAAGTAATAAATAATAATCAATTAGTTAATATTATTTAAGAAATAATTATTGTTTAGCTAACTTTTTAGGACAGTTAGATTATTAAATTAATTATAATTAGTAATCCTATACATCTATTTAAGCAGGGTCGTTACAATTATAATATATCTCACTTTATTTGTTAGTATATTTTCCTTCACATGGTGTTGAGGTGATATGTAGATAGTATTATTCGTTCAAAAACTCCCATTAAATTTTCATGTTTCAGGAAAATTAAATGGGACCCCATACTAAATTGTTTCCTAAGATTTTATGGACAAAAAGTATTTCATGAGGTTTGGGAAATCTTGGGTCTTACAGAGAAGATGGTATTTTTCTCCTCTTATATTATGATTTCCTCTTTCACATTCTCAATTTTAAAACATTGATTTATTTCATGAAAGGGCATATCTTTTGATCCATATTCATCCCATATTCAATTCACGTTCCTTTATATTTAGCGGATTCCCAAATCGGATTCATGCTCATATGCATGTTGGTAAACCAAATTTTCCAATCCTCAATCCTATTGGGTTTACCTTTTCATAAATTCCCATTCGAATTTTTGACTTTACATGAACTCAAAATCTCTCGAAATCTAAATCTCGTGAGCCCATTGGAATCTTTCAATAGGGTTTTCATAATCACATATTCATTGCACTGCCTTTAGTTTTCTCCGCGACCTGAAAGTCCCAGGATTGTCGGAAATAATCACGTGGACTATTTCTATCGAATGTAACTTTAGTGTTTTCTCACAATTTTCTCGAAACCCAAAGGCCAAAAGCCTATAGGGTTGTTATTTTAAAAAATTCCAAGGTTAATCTAGTAAAGTGTATTCCCAAGAGTTTGTTTCTCGCAAGATTATGATAGAGGTATTTTTCTATTTTCCTATTTTTGTTTTCCTTTTCTTTCATTTTAAAAGGTTTGTTATATATATATATATATATATATATATATATATATATATAACTTTCCAGAGAATATAACCTGGTTGAAGAAAAACCTGTCAGAGATTGCATCTTGGAGACTACTGCATGGTTTCTATTTGAGAATGTTGTTACAAGGTTTGGATGTCTGATAAGCCTTTTGAGTGATCAGGGGACCCATTTTTTTGAATAAAAATATTGATGCTTTGACAAAAGAATTTCATATTTATCACAATATTAAGATCACATAGGAGGATAGGTATAAGACAAAATTTGTGACAGAATACATAGACACGTCATCTATAATGTTAGGCACAACTCTATCTTAGCCAGGGGAAGGAGGTTTGGATGATCCCATTGCATTTTCTAGCAGAACGTTGTTGACTACTGAACATAATTACACTACTACAGAGCATGAAGGACTACCAATGGTGAATGCACTACAAAATTTTAGGCATTATCTATTGGGATCACATTTTAAGATGTACACATATTATTATGTGTTGAGATACTTAGTCAATAATCCAGTGTTGGGGGGGGAGATATGCAAATGGATGATATTATTTCAGGAGTATGATTTTGACATGATTTTCAAACTAGGAAAATTAAATACAAGACCTGATCATTTGTCTCACATATTAACAGGGGAAGATGCAAGAAATGTGGATGACAGTGTACTCGATGCACACTTGTTTACAATATAGATGGTCGATGATTAATTTGTAGATATTATTCAGTTCTTCATCATAGGAGTAGCCCCACTTGACTTTACAATTTTGGAAGGGATGAAGTTAGTAGGAAAGGAAAAATATTATCAACTCATAGTGGGGAATTTGTATAAGTTAGGTGAAGATAGCTACACTATGCCATATTTTGGAATCAACCAGAATAACACCAATTCGAACGAAAGAAGAAGAAAAGAAATAGAGCACAGAAAATACAAAAGAGTCACAATTGATAACATCTCAACCATAATCAACAATGGCATATCATCGGATCATGAAGATGTCAACAGGGGCTATAGATTTCCCCAAAATAGAAATGCAAGAGTGCGCACAAGAATTAAGTCATATGGACTTAGTGTTTTCATACTTACCATTGAACATGTTGCATAACTTGCAGAAAAGTGTCACAGAAGAGATCCAGTTGCGTGCAAAATCAACTGTTATGGAGTTGTCAAAGAAATTGTAGACAATGACACACTACACGCAGAATACAACAAACTCATGCTATAATAGGATGAGGTTTGTAAAGAAAAATACAAGGTTGCAATAGGAAGTGAAAAAGGTATACAACAACTTCCTAGAGGTACCAATGGAAGGAGATACTCCCTTGGAAGAGAAAGTGGCAAATATAAGATAATTCATTCATAGCTTCCGCCAAAGATAGTTGATTTGGAAGCTCGCACAACGCTGAGTACCCCACCAGAAGAAAGGGAGAAGCGATATAAGACAACCATGATGACCATGGACAGAATTAGAAGTTTAGATGTAACACTTTGTTTTCCCTAGTTTGTAAATATAACTATATTGGCAAAGAGACTATGGAAAACTCAATAGGTGTGAATGTTTGATTTGATGGACCTTTGTATAAAAGGTCAATGAATGTAAATTCTATTAGTTAATAGAAAATGGATAAATTTTTCATGACTTCTAGAAGGGGGGTGTACTAAGAGAGACCATGAATGCTATGAAAGAGATGGTGAAGGGGATCAAGAATGGTTGCATTAACCTCCACCAAACCAATGCCTTACTAGATTTAATTGCTTAGGACCAGAACAATCCTCTGACCCAAGAATGAATTACAGTCGGGATGGTAGGTGGGAAGACCTCCTCAAGAGTTAATGAGGGGATGGGGCAGAGCACCCATATGTAAGGATTTCATACCTGACCACAGACTGGGAGTTTGAGCCACACATAATATTGTTGAGGAAGGAAAGAAAAGAATGTGTGGTGGGAAGAGGGAGACTTGCGAAGAGTGCAGAAAAGAGAGGTAAGCTCTCAGGTTCAAGGAAGAACTAAGAAATAACCATTCTGGTTGCAGGGGAAATGGCTAGCAATGTTATGGTATAAGTTGATAAATAAGGTTATTGAGTGAATAAGGAAGTACTCAGGCGATCCTCTTTGCTTGGTATAGTGAAAATCGTTGCTAAGATCTTGCGGGAGGAGGAGAGTAAACTTCATCCCTACTATCGCTAAGATGGAAGAAAGGATTATAACTCAGAGCATCGTGGTCTAGCTCGGAGGTGGATAATGGTAAATCTGTTAGGAGTGACTGAGCCCATGGTTGGGTGGAAACGGACAACCCTTTCAGCAGTCGCTTCACGTTATTTGGTTATGATAGGTATTTTCCTACTTTATGTATTGAACTGAAATATTGGATGAATGCATGGGTTTATGTATATATGTGTATCTATAAATGGTTTCTATGTGGAATGGTCATGACATGTATATGAATTCCTCTCCTTATGAAATTATGCTTTTGATTGATAGTTTGTATGCCCAACTTATCTCATGAGGATTTTTTGGACATAGGCTTGTAAGACAGTCGAGATACGAGATATCACATCAATCTGAACCTATCCATCAAAATACGATACCTCTTTCAGACGCCTTGTTGTGCGACCGATATTCTAGGCCCAAGTCCTTAACTATTTCCTGATAAAGCTTAGGAAGGATAGCGAAGTTCAACCCTTGAAAGGGGAGATTTCTTTGTTTGGAAGACGAGCGGACGAGATCCATTCAAGAAGACCCATATGTTCAATACCTAGGAACCTTAGGCTAAGCCTAAGGAAGCTAATTGCTCTTGGCTTCGGAGCTCCGAAAGTCCAGGACTTCAGAGTATGACCGAACTTACCAGCCTTATACTAATCGAAGGTAACCGGGAGACTTGGTTTCCCATAAGGTTGACCAACATTAGGCAGTTCCCCATATGGTTAGGTGAACCTATATTACCCACAAAGCTGGGATCCATAACCCTAAAGGCCAGAGCCATAACGGACCCAGAACCGTAGATCGAGGGATCCTTTGGGTCATTTCCCAACCGTCGATATACTAGGGACACGTGGCACTATCCCATTTAGTTCATATATTGTTCACTTCGGGAGATAAGAGGATTTTTTATCACAACTCTCTTGAACGTCAAATCCTCGAGGTAATAATATCTGTAGATCTATAAATCTACGTGGTCAGATATTGACCGTGAGATCTAAGGAATGTTAGAAGCATGTCATTCCAAGGTGACGTGGTACAGTGATGCCACCCAGGGTGACGAGGACCCTAGCTTCACATGCTACTTGTCACCCAGATTTGTGTGTATCACATACCCTATAGGCCCATTGGAACGTAACACATGTCACCCTCACCACTCCTACATGTCATTTCTCGGTACATGTCTTCCTAGACAACGTGGTTGGTGAAGTGATCAACACTCTAGGAGTCTGGGACTTTGGGACTCCAGAGGATTTTGGATGTAGCATTGTAGAGAGACCAAAAAGGTCTGAAGGAAGGAACCACGTGGCCATCTTTCAGGATGTCAAAAGTTCAGGACTTTGGGAGGTCTTGTGCGTAGATAGCAAGGAGAAGTTTAGCATCGAAGCGTCGAACTTTGAATTTCCCGCTAGCCTGCATGTCAGACAAGGGTTAAGCCATTCATCGGATTGGTTGATGGATGGACCTTCCCTATGGGATGTAGGAACCAAGATATGATACTAACGGAATGAACCCACATGGGCATCACGTAGCCCTCAACCAATGAACGCCTAAAGAACTTCGGGAAGACGTAAGATATAAACCAAGGGTCATTTTAGAATCTGGTAGCAGTCGTTAGAAATCTACGACCAAGTAGAAGAGAATGAATCATTTCAGAGAGATGATTCGAGATGACTTAGTCAAGGAAAAACAAATTTACGATTCCCCACCATGGGTGTGTTACAAGTTGGTATCAGAGCATGGTTACAACACTTGGCCTACTTGGGATCATGGAAGAGTTGCGTAAAAACCATATTTAAATAACTTTAAGGGTGACTCCCTACCTCACCTCTTTCCTAAAGAGTTTGGTTAAACTCTTATTGAAGAAAATAATGAAATCTTTCTATTGTGTGTGTGTATTTAAGAAATATGAACTATGTGTTGTTCATGAACTAATAGACTGTTAGCTAACAACAATTTTTTTGTCAGGACTCGAGTAGTCATTGAATCATCGGAAATTACAAGCATAAAGGATGGTGAGGCGACATGAAGTGGGGGATGACTCCCACAATAGAGATAAAGAATCTAACGAGAGGAGAGTGGTGGAGACCCCTCCGTATCTGGTGGAAACTGTAAGGAGCTTCATGGTCGAATTACAGAGTTGCAAGAATGACAATGAGAGATCGATAAAGGAGAAAGAAAAACTAATGAAAATTAATGCAGTTTTGCTATAGAGCTTATCCAATATATAGAGGTAGATACAACATGAACCTACAACTAGTCACGTGGACTGACAAAATATGAAGAGAAGTTAAAGTCCACCTGAGAATCGAAAACGTGGTCCCATAAGTGGCCACACTAAGAGGATTACCTCGAGGAAGGTCCAACCTGGAGACAGGGGACACTCATCGGGAGAGTCCTTTGGAAAGGAAACTGACAACTCCTAGGGATCTTCTAGTATAAAAACTAGCTCACATTCTCAAAGGAAAGGAAAGAAGTGAAAGCATTCCAAAATTCACGACCCTTAAGAGTTCATGAAATCCAAACCACCCTCTTTCAATGGAGAGATTGAGAAAGGGGAAGAGGTAGAAGCTTGGCTGCTTGGTTTAAAGAAGTACTTCAGAGTCCGTGACTACTCTGAAAACTTGAAGGCTCAAATAGCCATCTTCAATCTGAACGGAAAGGCTTCCATTTGGTGGGAAGACCTTAAGAATGTGAAAGGAATACATGAAGAGGACTTATCATGGAAATAGTTTGAGAAACACTTCAAGAAGAAGTATATGTCAGATAAATACTTTGATGGGAAGACTAAGGAGTTCTATGAACTCAATATGGGACAACTCATCATAGAGGAATGTTTCAATAAATTCCTTAAGCTATTGAAGCATGTACCCTACATAAAGGATGAAAACGTAAAAGTGAAACAATTTATTAGTGGGTTACCTCAGACCTACCGGAACAGGATTGAGTTTGATGAGCCAAAGACCTTGGAAGACACTATCTGGAAGGCAAGGTATTGTTATGAACATCTCAGGAGTCGGACAGAACGTCGCGAGGACTGGAAGAAGAAGAGTAGTTCAGGATTCAATAAGAAGGGGCTCAAATCCTCAAGATTTAAGAACTATATGAAGGACTCTAGGATAATCCTTCCTACTAGAAGTGTATATCAACAAAATTTCCCTTCCCAGAGTGGAAATAAACCTTTTGGAGAAACCCCAAGAAAGACTGATAACTCAAAGAAGAAACCCTTGAAATGTTGGGGTTGTGGAGAAGAACATTACCGAGGGATTGTCCACACAGACAAAAGAACAGTAGGAGAGTCTATTGATAAAATATAGACAAGAAGAACAACATGGAGGAAAAGGCTCACTAGCCAACACACTAATGTATTCATACCAATGGTACATATTTATAGTACAATGGATGATGCCACCTCATAGAGAGATTTTCTCTAGATCCTAAAATTATGCATGATGACTAGGCTAGGAAATATTAACTAAAACATTAGTCATCACTTGAGGATATATTACTAATATCCTAAATGAATAATACAAATATAGGTGACAATTTAGACTTAGTGATTGGTAAAGGTAAGCCATAGGCTAACAATCCCCCCCTCAATCACAAGTCTGATCAATAATACCAACAATAAAGCATAAACTGGTATCAATTCCAAGTCTTCATACTGAAACTTTGGTGTTGAGCCTTAATGAAGAACTGCCTGAAAAACTGCCAATATGGATGTTGAATGGTTCATCTGAAATGAACTGGAAGAGAGATGAGATATGGAAGTGAACAGCTGAAATATCTGAACATTCCCTGATTGCTTGACAATTTAATCATTTTGCCAAGTATTTTAGCTAAAAGAATCTTATGTCTTCTGCTAATTGGTGAACATGTAGTATCACCACTCTACTACCAATGTATCACTGAAAGGGCTCTCTGAATATGTGGTTTGGGATGACCACTAACCAATTGATACCATGTATCTGATGGTTTTTGGATAACCACTAACCAATCTTGACACTTTTAGGTGTCCAACAACATCCCAATGTATAATGTGTATGATTCAATTGCAATTCATTGAATCATAATCATGCCAAAGTCTTCCATCTCAGGAAAATCTCACTATGTGATCATGTGAGCTAGGATGCATGCAATTTGTTCACTTAATGTAAACTCCAATATGATGAGAGTGAACCAAGAGAAGTGAATCAACTTCTAGTCTGAAAAATCCCTGAAAAAATCCTGACAACTCAATCAAATGCCAAGATGCAATGCAGAAGGATCCTCATGTTCTCTGCTAGGTTGAATGACCATCTATGTGAACCAAACATCCACATCATTTCTCTCAAAATCAAAATTAACATGCAAATTATGTATGATTCAACTTAAAATTATTAAACCATAATTTTTCCAAAGTCTGTCATCTACAGACCATAGTTGCCCATTTGGAAAATTTCATGTCCATCTACCATACTTGATGTTTGTTGTTGTCGAAACTTTCTATCTGAAAACCATCTTCAATTCCATCATCAATTCCCCCCTTTGTCAGCTGAAAGGAGAGACCACAAGTGGTTTCATGAACCATCATCACTATAATTTTTAACTCCCCCCCTTAAGGTGCATGAGAGTTTCATCATTGTACTCCCCCCTTCTAGGCACAAGAGAGTACCATACTTGTTCCATTTTAGTACAACAAAAAGTGGGCATGCGAAAAAAAAAACACATGTTATCTCATCCCGTGAGGGCCATGCTCGAAAGCTACGCCATAAGGGGACCACTTATGTGAGGTACAAAAATGTTATGTGCTACAAGATTTTACTTGAGATTGAATTCTTCGGTAAGACTTATATAATCGCTTGGTTGTTGATGACCATTTCCAAGGATCAATCCACTCATAGTGAATCTTCAATCTTGCAAGTTTCTTCAGTGTTGAACATCTGTCTGAAGAATGGTTATTCTTTCCACAATGCTGGCAAGGATGGAGATCAAAACACTGAGTCTCCTTGTGACTAACTCGATTACAATGTTGAAACTTATCAATCTCATGTTGAACTTGAATAGGTGAAAGTGAATCTTCTTAAAGGAATCCAACACTTTGGAACTTGATTGGTCTGGAATAATCAGGAATACGAAAGGTAACTTCCTTTTCATATCCAAGCCCTATCCTATTCTTGTTGTAAATTATTTCTTCCCAAGGTCTGATGATGGGATTGGAAAGAGTATTATGAATCTATTTCTTTGAAATCTATGGAAGTTGATTTACTACATGTTATTTCGGCATTGAAAGGTTTTCTTCACTGAAATCAAAAGAAAACTCTTGAAATGTAGGTTCATCATCTGAAATTGATTTTGAAGTTGTATCACTATGTTGTTCCTTCACTGGCTATTGATTAAAAACATCATCATCATCATCATCGTCATCATCATTATCATAATTATATAAAGGGTTGTTATGAACAAAAACTAGTTCGGAAGAGTTCACTAGCTGTTGTTTTTTGATATCTATCAACTCATCATTCAATAGTTGGGATAGAGATTGAAGAAGTCTAACTTTAGCTTGCATCACTTGCAAAAAAATTAACACTGATTGAAGAGTTGCTTTGTTCAATATCACTGTGTTGTCTTCAATGGTGTTTATTAGAGTGTTCAGTAACTCTAATAATTCTAGATTTTGAGCCATTTCAGAAACACTAAAAGAGGTCTCCTTGTGCAGGTAGATCCTTATTACAATTTTGACTCGACAGAAGAAGGCTTATCTGCAACTTGCTCACTTGAAATTCATGCATGCTTGATTTTGTTTCATGCTCGCTTGTACTTTCTCGCTTACTTGCTTTCTTTCAAGAAGTTGAGGGTGTCAGATACTACCAAAAATGCACCTGAAAACTTGATGTTTACAATGTTTTGAGTTTCAACACTGAACCCTATCAAAATTTCGACTCAAAATGACAATGACTCTTGAGTGTCGAGCTCAACCAAGAATGCACCCAATTACAAATTCAACTTCACTTGATTTGAAAAGACAAGTAAACTTACAAAAGGACTATTTGTAAGAAATGAGTTATCATTAATTTATAAATTGAATGGATCTTCGAATTTGATGGTGCTTTGATTCCAAGTCACGTTGAATTCTTCTTTGATTGCGAGCTTGTCTTGTTCATTGCTTTAGTATTCTTTTTTGATGCTTGATTTTCATTACTTTTGTTTGATTGCATGAGAATGTTCTTTACATATGCTTGATCATATGTGTTTTGATTGCTTGTACTTCACTAGCATTACTTGTGTGCTTGAATTAACTTGCTTGTACTCAATGTATGATGCGTTAAATGATACATTAAAACATGTTAATGTCAAAAACTAGACATTAAACATCATAAAGGAACCATGCAAATATTCACCACCACACACTATGCAAAGGGTACCTACGATCCCCTTATTCAATTTCAGGCAGATCTAGGATACAAAGCAAAAGAGTTCAATTTTATTATAGTCATTACAACTTGCTCTTTTAACATTGAGGAGTGATTTTTACAGAGTTTAAGCAAAAGATAAAATAATATGGAAATACAATCAACTCCATACCAAGTTGAATACACTTGACAACTATGCTTTCAACTAAGTTTCATTTCTCCTCATTATACAAATCACCATGCAATATATGCTAGTAACCTTTTATAAAGTACAAAGTTTCTCCTTTTTCATGAAAAGTCTCCAAACTCCCTTTAAAAATATTATGAAATCCACGTATCACTCCATTTTTTTTTTTTTTTTTTTTTGNATTAAAGTATTACTTTATGTTACAATGGAATACTTCCAAGCCAACCTTAAGTAGCTCTGTGTCACTCTAAAAATGTTTCAAAAGTGAATGCATAAAAAAGTGTACACAAATTTGTTTTATATGCATAACATGGTTCGTTTTTTCTTTTTTAATTCATGGAATGAATACCTCTACCAAGGAAATTATCCATTGACCTTAAACTTTCATTCGGCCCTACATAGAGAGATACACATGTTTGAAAACTCTAAGATATTTAATGAAAACCACGTAATTGGTTTGTAGGTCATAAGCAACAAACATCATCTTATTCAGATCCTTCCTACTTTCATGCCAATAATTTAGAATGTTTTCCACAAATGGACCGCCATGCAAAAAACCAGAGAACAAAATTGCTCAATGAATATCCACCAGATTTTTAATACGACAACAGTCAGTGAACATGATTTCCACCTCTGCCCAGATTCATCAATTATGACGTTCTAATTTATGTGTATTGAGTTCACTTAAGTACTTAGTAGAGCCGAGTTCCAATTATGGTAAGCGCATGGGATGATTCAAGGCCGGTCTTAGCTGTAGAGAAGGCACTGTCTCGAACCAGATTTCGCATGGAAAGCATGCAAAAAAGAAAAACTTCAGTGATCCATTGTAGCTAATGCATCCACCATTACATTGTTTCATAAACTGAAAATCCCTTGTTCCAAATCACAATTTCTTCAGAACATGGCTTGATCATTTGAACTTGCGACCTATCTGACACTGGGTTGTTTCTACACTTTTTCTTCACTTTGCAACTCGCTCCTGTTCATTTATTCTGTCTACAACACAACCAATTTCAGCAAGAAGAAAAGAGGAAATCAAAGCATTCTGGAAGGAGTAGGAAGAGGAGACATATCAGCGTGAGAGATCATAACGAGGAGAGGAAAGCCACCGACAATAAATACATTGTGGGTTCATCAACCAAAATGCAGAAAGATGGATTGGTAGTTGTCAGTTCCTATTTTTAAGAGAAAGGGTTGGTCTTGCTTTCATGAATTTATTCAAAATACCATGCAGGAAATCGTGGATGAGTAAGTTGACATTAAGACTAGACTTGAATCCTAAAAGATCACAGTTTTGAGAAAGATGTGCAGATTAGATCTCTGCAAAAATTTATGAGGAGCATATAGCATGTTTTTCACAACTTAATTGTACAAAATCCATTGGATTTCAGGTCACCATATCGATCTAGCAGAGAGAAAACCAAATCTGGGTGTTTGATCATGCTACTTTGTGGGAGATCATCTTAGTAGGATCTCAAACCACATAGAATCGTCATTTTCCATAAAAATACAAATTTTGCAGATCTAAAACATCAGTCTATACAAATGCAAACAAAGTGGAATATTTTGGCTACAACAATAGATCCATTAATGTACCAAATCTATGTGGGTAGATTGTTCTGAGTAATTCATTGTGGATAGATCTACCTGCCCCTTTATTGTCCAGCAGGCTACATGATGTAAAGGCAAATTTCAATTGTCTTCTATGATATGGTCTGCCACGAAGAATGGTTCGTTTTAGAAACTACTTCATCCACAACGATCATCGCCCATCCGTGGTAGTTTCCCAAGAATTTTTCTTCAACAAGGGCACATCGATCTTACACATCAAATCGATATTTTCCACTTGAGCTAGTTGATCTATAAACTAGATCTCACACCTCACCTTCCATGAAAACTACCACAATGAAGCTATTAGGCCCTTAAGACCATAAGAGCTCTGATATTATCAACCTCTCTTCCCATATCAACCTCTCTTCACCAACACCATTTCTTCACCATGGATCTGATACCAATTGATAAAATATAGACAAGAAGAAAAACATGGCGGAAAAGGCTCACTAGCCAACACACTAATGTATTCATACCAATGGTACATATTTATAGTACAATGGATGATGCCACCTCATAGAGAGATTTTCTCTAGATCCTAAAATCATGCATGATGACTAGGCTAGGCAATCTTAACTAAATCATTAGTCATCACTTGAGGATATATTACTAATATCCTAAATGAATAATACAAATATAGGTGACAATTTAGACTTAGTGATTGGCAAAGGTAAGCCATAGGCTAACATCTACAATATCCAAGAAGCTACCACAATCACTGATGTGGCTAGGAGCGTGCCACAAATTTATGCATCTTTGGATAATAAACAAGCCGACCACCAAGCTTTAGTTGTGGTGATGGAAGGTATGATCACCAACCATCTAGTTTCTATTTTAATTGACCCTGGTACTAATTTGAGTTATGTAGCCCTTTAGACTATTGATAAGTGTAAACTGCAACCATTTAGACATGTTAACCCATGTTTGGTACAACTAGCCACTGGAACCAAAAGAAAAGTAGCATAGGTAATACCAGCTTTCCAATTCATCATGGATGGATTTCCCACCCAAGTGATCCTTTACATAATTCCTCTAGGTTCTTATGACATGTTGATTGGTATGGATTGGTTAGATTATTATAAAACTAAGTTGGACTATTACCATAAAACCTTAGAATGTGTAAATGAATAAGGGATAAAGATAACCCTCCAAGGGATTTAGAATCTTATCTCAGTGAGATGAATATCAACCCTTCAAATGAAAAATTATTGCAAAAAGGGATGTCCTCTATATCAAATACAGGTGTTGGAATATTTTGAGGATGACAAACTGAACCTAGAGGACCACCCCATATTAAGAGAGTATAGAGAAATGTTTCCAGAAGAGGTACGGGTACCTCCAAGAAGAGGCATCGAATTCTCGATAGAACTTGCACCAGAAGGAGTGCCAGTCTCTAGGACACCCTATAGGATGAGTACACCTGAGCTAGTTGAGCTCAAGATACAACTAAAGGAAATGATGGAAAAATGCTACATCCGACCTAATGTGTTTCCATGGGGATCACCAGTCTTGTTTGTGAAGAATAAATATGGTACACTCCGACTGTGCATAGATTATAGACAACTCAATAAGACAACCATAAAGAAAAAGTACCCCTTACCAAGAATCGATGACTTGTTTGACCAATTACAGGGTGCTTCCATTTTCTCAAAGATTGACTTAAGGTCTGGATACCATCAAGTCTGAATCAAGGATGAAGACATCCACAAAAAAACCTTCAGGACTAGATATAGTCACTATGAATTTGTGGTGGTGCCATTCAGACTAACCAATGCCCCAACCACTTTTATGTGCTTGATGAATACTGTACTCAACAAATTCATAGACAAATTTGTATTGGTTTTCATTGATGATATCCTAATATACTCCAAGAAAATAAAGGAGTATGAAGAACATCTTATACTTGTACTTCAAGTACTAAGAGAACATCAACTCTACGCTAAGTTTAGCAAGTGTGAATTTTTCCAGAAGTAAGTCCATTACTTAGGCCATGTTATTTCTAAACAATGAGTGGTAGTAGACCCTGACAAGATCAGATCTATTATGGAATGGCCTAGCCCAAAGGATGTATCTGATATCAAATCCCTTATGGGATTAGCAGGATACTATAGAAGGTTCAGAAAAGGATTTTCCAAGATTGGTTGTCCAATCACTGCCCTTAAAAAAAAAGGGGTTAAATTCACTTGGACATTAGAATGTGAAGAAATATTTCAGGCACTGAAATGCCTTCTAACCCACGCACCCATGATGAATATTGAAGACCTTGATAATGACTTCCTTGTGTGTACATATGCCTACAAGGAAGGACTCGGAGGAGTCCTTATGAAATAAGGACGTGTAATTTGCTATGAATCTAGAAAATTGAATGGGCATGAAATCAATTATATGACCCATGATCTAGAGTTGGCTGCAATAGTGCATGCTTTAAAAATGTGGAGGCATTACCTTTTGGGTAGGAGATTTGTACTTATGATAGATCATTGTGGGTTGAGGTAGATTTTTGATCAACCAAAACTCAATGGTAGACAAGCTAGGTGGATGTCTCTCCTTAGTGAGTTTGATTTCGAAATCAAACACATCAAAGGAAAGGAAAATAGGGTGGTCGATTCCCTTAGAAGAAGTGTGAAAATGATTCACCTAGCAGCGGTGAGAACCTATGTAATGGATGTTAGGGAAAGATTCAGGAATGCACAAGAAACAGATGCATTCTTCAAGACGGTGACCTCATACCTAAGGCAACAACCTACATGGATAAAGTATGAAAACTATAAGATGCTCAATGAAGGCCTACTGACTTAAAGAAACACATTGTATATCCCTAGTTGTGACGATTTGAAGAGGTTAATAATGGAAGAATTTCACAAGAGACCATATAATGGTCACCTAGTATATCAAAAAATGATCACGACCACTAGGAAACAAATCGATTGGCCTGGATTGAAAAAAGACATAGTTGACTATCTAGCTAAGTGTCTAGAATGCCATTAAGTTAAGGCAGAACACTAGCACTGAGCAGGGTTGTTACAGACTCTACCAATTCCATAATGGAAATGGGAAACCATATCCATGGATTTCATCACCGGTTACCAAAATCAACCAAGAAGAATGATGCCATCATGGTAGTGGTGGAAAAATTGATCAAGTCTGCTCACTTTGTTCCTGTCAAATCGACTTGCAAAGAAATATATAGTGCCAACATCTTCATAAATGAGATATTCATACTGCATGTCATGCCTAGGGAGATTGTATCTGATAGAGACACAGAGTTCACCTCAAGATTTTGGAAATCCTTAATGGTTGGTTTTGAGACTAAATTGTTGTTTAGCACAACCTATCACCCCCAAACAGATGGACAGACAGAAAGAAGAAATCAGATATTAGAATACATGTCAAGAATGCATGTAATGCATCATCTTAAGAGGTGGGAAGCTTACCTTTCATTGGTATAATTTTCCTACAACAACGGTTATCAAGAGTCACTAAAGATGAGCCCTTTTGAAGCCCTCTATGGTAGACAGTGCAAGATTCCAATCATCTGGAGTAATTCAGTGGATAGAGTTACAATTGGACCCGACACGCTGAAAGAAATGGAACAACAAGTGATTCATATAAAGAAAAATCCGAAAATTGTTGAGGATAGACAAAAGAGTTACGCCGAAAGAAAGATAACTCCTAGAGAGTTCAAGATATGAAAGCATGTCTATCTAAGAGTTAGGCCCAAGAAGAGTTCCCTGAGGATGGGAGCCTGTGCCAAGTGGACACCTCGATATTGTGGACCCTTTGAATTCTTAGATAGAGTGGTACCTGTAGCCTATAGGCTAGCACTCCCTCCCACAGTAAAGGCACATAATGTTTTCCATGTTTCATTATTGAAGAAGTATGTACATGATTCTAATCATATAATTGACCGGTCTGTGATCCAGGTGGAGCCAGAGGGAGAATTCCTACCAGAACCTCAATGCATACTAGATAGGAAGGAAACCCCACTCAAGAACTGAACCATTGCACAGGTTAAGGTGAAGTGGAAACACTTTGGCCTGGATGAGGATACATGGGAAATGGAGGATGCCATGAGACAAGCATATCCATTTGTGTTCACTTCTATATATACAGAGGATGTTGATAGATAGAACATCGAGGAAAATGTTCCTTTAAGGGGAAGGGAATTGTAACACCCTATTTCCCCCAATTTGTAAATATAAATACATTAACCAAGAGACTATGGAAAACTCAATAGGTGTGAATGCTTGATTTGATGGACCTTTGTATTAAAGGTCAATCAATGTAAATTATGTTAATTACTAGAAAATGGACAAGTGTTGCATGACTGTTGGAAGGGGGGTTTACTAAGAGAGACCACGAATGATATGAAAGAGATGGTGAAGGGGACCAGGAATGGTTGTGTTAACCTCCACCAAACCAGTACCTTACTAGAATTAATTGCTCAGGACCATAACAATCTTCTCACCCAGGAATGAATTACAGTTAGGTTGGTAGGTGGGAAGACCTCCTCAAGAGTTAATGAGGGAATGGGGAAGAGAACCCATCTGTAAGGATTTCAAACCTGACCACGGCTGAGAATTTGAGCCACGTGCAATCTTGTTGAGGAAGGCAATAAAAGAAGGTGTGGTGGGCAGAGGGAGACCTGCGAAGAGTGCAAAGACAAGAGGTAATCTCTCGGGCTCAAGGAAGAACTAATAAATAAGCGTTTACCATGGGCCAATGGTTTACCTAAACAATGGGCTTGTTAACCACCAACGGTAAAATCAAATTATTATCCTTCCTTCTATTTTTGTTTTGTTTTGTTTTTACTTCTTTTGCTTATAGTATCTTCCAAGTACCATGGGAAATTACCATGGTTTTTTGAAACCATGCTCTAATACCAACTGACGAGAACATCATGAATACATAACGTAATTCCAAATATCCATAATAAGTAATATTTTATTTACTATCCATTTCACATATTTACTTGAAATCATATGAGATACAATACGGTCATGACTTGTCATAAACTTATCATTTACATTATAATTCATTTAAACCTATAACATATTAATATGTGATAAGAAATGTAATATACTTCAAGTATATTACATATAAACATTCAAGAACCATTGAGATGAAGTTATTAGATTTTAATTGACTTTTGATACCAATCTTGAAGTAATGCCCATGATGTAAAACAATATGAGGTCATTATGCTGAGAAAGAGAATGTTATACAAAGACTTTATCATTTTAGTGTTTTCTCCTAGGGGACCCCACCTATTATAATTAATTTAAAATTATTTTAATGAGTTATAGGTTTCTCAACTCTTTGCACATATTTGGAATAGGTGACGAAGCATGAGTCAACAAATGGAGACTCCATGGGGTAGTCTTCTTTCAGTAGACTAGAACTCATAATACCAGGTTTCATTCTTTGAACTTTTTGAATTTGATGATTGTATTTTCTTCTCAGGAATAATGTTTCAAAAAAAAATTGGATCAGAATTTAATGCATGCACACATTAAATACACTCATGGATAGTAACAATGGGAAATGAATTGTAATTACAGAGCATGTTGATAGATAGAACATCGAGGATAATGTTCCTTTAAGGGGGAGGGAATTGTAACACCTTGTTTTCCCCAATTTGTAAATATAAATACATTGGCCAAGAGTGAATGTTTGATTTGATGGAACTTTGTATAAAAGGTCAATCAATGTAAATTATGTTAATTACTAGAAAATGGACAAGTGTTGCATGACTACTGGAAGGGGGGTTTACTAAGAGAGACCACGAATGTTATGAAAGAGATGGTGAAGGGGACCAGGAATGGTTGCGTTAACCTCCACCAAAACAATACCTTACTGGATTTAATTGCTCAGGACCATAACATTCCTCTCACCCAGGAATGAATTACAGTTAGGCTGGTAGGTGGGAAGACCTCCTCAAGAGTTAATGAGGGCATGGGGAAGAGAACCCATCTGTAAGGATTTCAGACCTGACCACGGATTGTGAATTTGAGCCACATCCAATATTCTTGAGGAAGGAAATAAAAAAAGGTGTGGTGGGCAGAGGGAGACCTGCGAAGAGTGTAGAGATGAGAGGTAATCTCTCAGGTTCAAGGAAGAACTAATAAATAAGCGTTTTGGTCGCAGGGGAGATGGCTAGCAGGGTTATGATACAAGCTAATAAACAAGGTTGTTGAGTGACTGATGAAGTACTCAGGCGGTCCTCTTTTCTTGGTATAGTGAAAACCGTTGCCAAGATCCCACAGGAGGAGGAGAGTAACCTTCGTCCCTACTGTCATTGAGTTGGAAGAAAGGATTATAACTGAGAGAATCATGGTCTAGTGTGTGGGTGGCTAGTGGTAAATCCGTTATGAGTGACTAAGCCTATGGCTGGGTGGAAATGGGCACCCCTTTTAGTAGTCGCTTCACGTTATTTGGTTCTAATGAGTATTTTCCTACTTTATGTATTGAACTAAAATATTGGATGAATGCATGGGTTTATGTATATATGTGTATCTATAAATGGTTTTTATGTTAAATGGTCATGATATGTGTATGAATTCCCCTCCTTGTGAACTTATGCTTCTGACTGATAGTTTGTGTAACGTCCCCAACCACCAACAGGTCGGGAAACACCACTTCTCGGAAATTTCACTTAGCTCTGATACCATTTTGTGAACCTATATTCATGCATATCTAACATAATTAAAAGTTACAACGTTTTGTTCATGCCACTTAGTCATGCAGAAATAATCATTAAAACATACCGACAATATATGCATACACATGACATATTCTAACCATACACAGATTAATGCAGAAATAACAATAAGCCTACACACACAACATAGATGATATATCTTGGCATTACTCATCAAGTTATAACACATGTACAATTACACAACATACAACTAATATGTATTTTGTACTTATCTTTCAATAAATGACCACCAAACTACACGTAGACCTTCCAAGAACCTCCCAACCTTAGACCACGCTGCTCATCACACTCAACAGGGGGTCACCCCCGAGCTGGGACTAAACTCCATCGGGAAATGGATTCCTAGGCTAGGAAAGGACAATAGGAAGGTTGCACAGATCAATAGGATGAATTTTCTCCCAAGTTCAACTCACACTAACAGCCTACAGTGTCTCATTCCCCACATGCCTATCCCACCCTAAGAAGTGTGCCCCTTCTCTTCTCAATAGTCCTTCAACTATCCTACTTCCCTTTGAGGGCTTCAACAATAGGTCAAACATGAATTCTCCGAGCACTATAACTGTAGTTGGGCTCCCCCCAGGAAAACACTTCCCCAACAACCTCTCTCACTTGGAGAGAGTTTCTTGCAGACTTGACAACCTGCTTCTTTAGTCCACAGGCTTGACAACCCGCCTCTTCAAACCATAGACCTAACAACCTACTTCTTCAACCCAGCTTCTAAGTCAACTCTAGTAAGGGTGATGGCAACAACAAGGCTCAGTATAGCTCAGGTGATGGCAGCGAAAAAAACCATTAAGGTACAACATGGATCAGGAACGATAAAGGGGTGAGCATGAATCCCTGGGTGATTCCGCAAGGGTGACCGACTTCCAACGAATCGTAAGGGTCATGAGGAAACTCCCAAACTAGTCCAGATGCAAGGATGGGGAGAAACGACCGACTGGGAAGAAAAAACCCAACGAGATAGATTTCCCATCTTTAACTGCATGCACCCAGGTCGACACCTGTCTTCCTGCAGATGCATGAGTTCCACTTAGCACTCGTTCCCTTTCCAGGATCTTAGGATAACACCAATCATGTCCCCTTAACCTTTAGGAAATAATAATAAAATGTTATTCCCTTAGAGGTAGTCTCTCTAGCTTAGCTCCTAGGCCTAAACACTTATCCCCCTCACTTACCCTACCTAGTGGATCTTAGTCACCCATACTCTTTCTTCATGGTTGGTCTACACGCAACAATGTAATTTTATTAATGATATGTGTAATTACATATACAAAAATTAGGCTCATGGCCTTAAGCATCTAGGCTCTCTGGCCTAATAAACATATAAGTCTTCATATTATAAACACTTGGCTCACTAGCCTATAAACATAATTACAATTCAGCAGGGGATCTACCTTGGGGTGTTACAATCCCCTCCCCTTATTTTTTCATTGTCCTCAGTGAAAATTACTTACACAGAAACAACAAGATTTCCAAAATCTTCAAAAGATGCGGGTACTATGCCCGCATAGCATCTTCATGCTCCCATGTTGCATCCTTGGGACCGTACCAGGTCCACTGATCTTTTACAAGCCCTATGGCTTGATTCTGGAGCTGCTTGATTTTCCGATCCAGTATACACATCGGATGCACCTGAACAAAACTTTCCTGGTCCACCTAAATCACATTCCAATCAATAACATGATTATAATCAGGTACATATTTCTTAAGAAATGACACATGAAATACATTATGTATAGACATGCATGCAGGCAATTCAAGCCTATATGCTACTGGACCAATCCTCTCTAGGATTTCAAATGACCCACAATACTGAGCTACCAACTTTGAACAATTTCCCAACTTCAGGGAACTTATGTTGGCCTTCACTCTCAGGAATACATGATCCCCTACTTTAAATTCCCTGTGAGGCTTTTTCTTATCATCATAATGTTTCTTCCTGTCTTTGGAAACCTTCAAATTCTTCTTAATATTCAACATTTGTTCTTCCATTTCCTTGAGCAACTCTGGCCCAACCACTGAACTATCAACTGGGTTTTCCCAGCTTACTGGGGTGTACTGCACTTTCTTCCATAAAGTGTTGCAAACGGGATCATCTTCAGTGATGCTTGATACCCATTGTTGTAGGTAAATTCAACCAAATGTAGATAATCTTCCCATTTAGATGGTTTTTCCATCACATACATCCTTAACATATATTCTATATGATGCAGGAGCATCGCCAACATCAAGCAAGCCAGCGCGAAAGCAAAAGACAGCTGGACAAGCGTTAGCGCATATTTTGAAATTACCTTGGAGTTAATGCACGCTCTTAAATGTGATAATTAAATGAAGGCACACTTGTATAATGTAACGGACCTTGAGCAATTCTCTCTCATCCTTAGTAGATAGAAGGCATTTATGGTAGTTAATGTAAAGTAGATAGAATTCAATTCTAGATTAGACAGTTTCTAGGGCGCAAGAGGGAAATGGGATATAGACACCCTCATTGTGTATTGTAACATGATTGATAATCAGAGGAAGAGAGCAAGAGCATGCAGAGAGCTGTGTAAGAACACCCATGTACAGATATTTGGATTAATAGAAAGAGGTTGATTCAAATTCATGGTTTTCGTGTTTGTTCTTTGTGTATTGATGTTGAATGCTATGCTCATGAATGGTTGCTTCCTGTTATACATTTTCGTTATATGCTGTGTATATGATTTCATGTTTGAGTTTGAAGTCTGAGAGGAAGTAGGAATGAGTTTCAATTGTTTCTCTATCTAAACGCAAGTTCCTGCAAGGAGTGTAGTTGAAGTGTCTGCAAGGAGTGCGTTGATGAAGGGTTCAGATAGTTTAGCTTTTGTTCTCATTCACTCAAAGGGTGTAGTTGGACACAGGAGCCGTGCAAGGAGTGCGCAGGCCGAGTGAAGTCTCAGGGTTGTGGACCTGAGTGAAGCATCGAGAGACTGCTGCTGCAGGTGTGCACAGGGTCGAAGGAAATTCACCATTTGGAAGTGTCCGAGGGTTGCTGTAAGGAGTGCGCGCAAGAGTCTTCTCCAAGACTCGAAGTTATAAGAAATTTCAAGAAGGATAAAGCCTTATAACCGCTGAAGGGTTGCACAGAAGTTGTGCCTAGAATAATTAAGAAAGCGTCGTAAGTTCACGCCACAAGTGGACAAGTTTGTGGAGGAACACTTGGTCATTAGCAGAAATAGCCAAGGAGGAACGGATGGTCGGTATTCTCCGAGGAGGACATCGTGACATCCCGTGAGCCGTTATATCTCACAGAGGAACAGGGGAGATACAATGAGTATTCCCAAAAGATTCAAAGCTCAAGAGGGGCAGGACCGTAGATCCTAGCCATAAGGAGCCGTTGGATTTACACATGGATACGTGCATCAGGGTTTCATGGGTGAAAGTCTCGTGAACAGTGCAACGGGAATCACGAAATCACGAGACACGATATCCCGAAAGATAAAGGAACAGTGTGGGGCCACAGGAGTCAGTGAAGTGGACAGGTGGCACGCCATTTTGGAGTTCGTGGAAAGTAAAGTGCCGAAAACATTGCATTAGGATTCACGATATCATGAAGTCCAAAGTGCCGACGAGGTGAAGCAGCGATTGAAAAGTCAAACTCGCGCGTGTATCGGAGTTTCGAAAAATCGGGATTCGGGAGTCGGTAAGACAAGTTGTTCGACATCGCGAGTGCTGAAATCGCGATAGGGAAAATCCCGATAAGCAAAGAGAAGGGTCAGCGCAAATTTTTTTCGTGTTTTGGGGATTCGAGTGACCAACGCTCAACCCACGGATTCACGAAATCGCGAAGTCCGATCTCCTAAGTGAAAAGAGGGGATCCCGTGAGAAGTTTGTTGTGGGTGCAGATTTCCCGATAGGGAAATAGAAGAGTCGTTTAGAGTTCTTCGAGCCAGTGGTGTAGGAAAGATCTTGTGCTGACGTGGATCGTCCGACCTGCGAGTTGTGGAGGGAGAGTGCGTTGGCATCACTATCACTTGGTTCACCCTTTCTGTTTTCCCATCAGACTTAGGATGATAAGTAGTGTTGAAGTTCATATTTGTTATGAACCCTTTGAATAACCCCTTCCAGAACTTTGATGTAAACTTTGGGTCTCTGTCAAACACAATTGTCTTAGATACACCATGCAAGCATGCTACTTCCCTCATATAAATATCAACAACGTTAGCTTCCATATGAGTAGTCTTCATAGGAATGAAATGGGCATATTTAGTAAGCTTATCCACCACCACCATGATTGCATCATGTTGCTTTTTCGTTATGGGAAATCCCAAGATGAAATCCATTTTCACTACTTCCCATTTCCACTCAAGAATGGGTAATGGTTGTAGTAACTCAGATGGGTGTCTATGCTCAGCCTTGACCCTTTGACATTATAAGCATTTGGCTATGTATTAAGAAATCTCCTTCTTCATGCTTGGACAATAATATTGGGTCTTGACTACTGAAACTGCTTTCAGATATATTCGGTGTCCTGCATAAGTCACATTATGCATCTCATTTAAAATCACACTCCTCAATTCAAAAGAGTTGGGTACACAGACTATGTTTTTGTACAGAAGGATTCCATCAATTCCTAATTCATAATCTTCATTTTTCTGCTTCATTTTACCTTGCTGCAATTTTGTTACCAATTCCATGTACTGCAAATCTACTTTTGCAGCTTCAAAAATTCTTCCTTTAAGATCCGTCTGATACATGCTAATGGTTGTAGCATGCAGTTCATGCACTCTCCTGTTGAGTGCATCAACCACTTTGTTCTCATTTCCTTTGATGTGCTTGATATCAAAGTCATACTCACAGAGGAATTCCAACCATATCATCTACCTATCATTCAAAGTAGGTTGATCTAACAAATATTTTAGACTGTTATGGTCCATCCTTAGGTCAAACCTCTTTCCCATGAGGTAGTGCTTCCACTTCTTCAAAGTGTGCACTATGGTTGCCAATTCCAAGTCATGAGTGGCATATATCCTTTCATGCTCTTTCAACTTACTTTATTCATAACATACAACAAACTAATTTTGACTGAGGACTCCACCCAGTCCTTCTTTACATGCATCTATGCATACAATGAAGTCTTCATTTGGATATGTGATCCTCAGAATTGCAGCACTGGTTAACAACTGCTTCAATTGCTGGAAACTCTTTTCACATTCTTCTGTCCATTGAAATTTCTTCCCTTCCTTTACAAGGAAGTGATGGGGTGAGATATTCTCAAAAACCCTGCAATGAAACTTTTGTAGTAACCAACTAGACCCATGAAGGATCCGACTTCCATCACATTCTTAGGCTTTGTCCACCCTTTAATGGCCTCAATATTTTTAGGGCCCATTGTTATCCCTTCATCAGCTATGATATGCCCCAAATAGTTAATTATGTTTTGATAAAATGAGCACTTGCTCAATTTGGAATACAATTGATTCTCCCTTAGAACTTTCAACACCATCCTCAAATGATTCTCATGATATTCCTCTGACTTGGAGTATACAAGGATGTCATCCAAAAACAAAATGACAAACTTGTCTAAATATTCCCAGAAAACACCATTCATTAAGCACATAAAAATAGTTGGTGCATTTGACAACCCAAATGGCACCACTGTGAACTCATAATGACCATACCTTGTCCTGAAGGCGGTCTTGCTGATATCTTCCTCTTTAATCCTTACCTGATGATATCCTGAAATGAGATCTATCTTTGAAAATATCTTTGCATCCTTCAATTGATCAAAGAGATCATGAATTCTTGGCAGAGGATACTTGTTCTTTATAGTTAATTTATTCAATTGTCTGAAGTCGATGCACAATCTCAATGCCCCATCTTTATTCTTCACAAACAAGACTGGGGCACCCCAAGGTGACAAACTTGGACGTATATACCCCTTCTTTAGAAGTTCTTCAAGCTGCATTTGCAACTCCTTCAATTCGGGTATACTCATTATCTAAGGCGTCTTTGACAGTAGAGCTTCTCCAAGCATCAATTAATAGAGAAATCAATATCTCTATTTGGAGGTAGTCCTGGTACCTCCTTGAACACATCATCAAAATATTCTAGGACTGCATGATCCTCCAAATTTGGCACCCTATCCTTAGATGCTTCCTCCATATGGGTTGCAAATATTTGACAACCCTTCCTGTAGCACTTCTTCAGTTGCATTGCTGAGATTTACCGGACAGTAAATTCCCTAGGAATTCCTTGGACTATTCTCTAATTTCCTTCCTCATCTAGGAAAGTGAATGCCTTGTTACGACAGTCTAAGATGGCATGGTGTTGGTCTAACAAATCCATACCAATTAGGAAGTCATAAGATCCTAAAGTAAATATGTTCAAATATTCCCTTGTGTTCAGTCCATTCATGTCCATAAGACATGACTTAACCATCTCATTGACTTTTCTTTTGTCTCCAGTAGCTAGTTGCACCAACCAATATTTTCCATGCTTGTTTCTTGGAAATTGAAAATTTTCCACCATCTTAGGATCTATATAACTATGACTAGCTCTTGAATCAATTAAAATAGTAATGGTTTGGTTGTTGATCAAACCTTCCACTTCAATCATATGTGATTGATACTCTTCTTACTTGTTGTCCAAGGTTGCATAGATCCTTGGTACATTTCTTCCCATGTCCCCCACTATTTCATCTCGTTGAACATTGTGAACTCTCTTTTTTTCACTTATGTGGGGACAATATCTAAACATATGATCACCTTTACAACCCCAACATTGAATAGGTGGCTTCCTTGGCCTTTGACCACCTATCTCAATTGTTCCAAGTTCTCTAGAAGTTAGTTTTCTCTGAGGATTATTTCTGAAGAATTGTGGCTTAATTCCCTTCTTCTTCTGATCCATCTTGAATTTATTCTTGTCCTCCCGGGAATTTTGGAAATTTGGCCTTGCTTTTTGCTGATCATATAGGAACTTAGCTCTCCTTATGGTCCCTTCCAATGTTTTGGGATCATCATATTGTTTTTTTTCACTGATGGATGGTGGAAAACCACTCAAATATATTTGGATTTTGACAGTCTCATCTTTGATGAAAGGGACATACTTCAACAACTCTAGGAATTTTCTTTCATATTCATATATAGTCTTGCTACCCAATTTGAGTTCAAAGAACTCTTTCATCTTTATGTCATAGTATCTCTTAGTTAACTATTTATTTTCAAAGTGTTTCTTTAATTCCTTTGAGGTAACATCTTTCTCTTTAATGTGTTACACCTGCACAAGTTGATCCCACCACATGGATGCCTTACCTTTGAGTTGATAGATGGAAGTTCTTCCTTCTTCCTGTGAAGAGTAATTATGCAATTGAAAAT
Organism: Picea engelmannii; assembly: GCA_009831015.1. NCBI lineage: Eukaryota > Viridiplantae > Streptophyta > Pinopsida > Pinales > Pinaceae > Picea > Picea engelmannii. The sequence goes on along the minus strand of ML790186.1, from coordinate 314,808 downwards.
ACTTTCTCATGCCCAACAACCATGTCTCTACATCTTCATCCTTCTTGTTCTCCCCATCAAATGTAGGAGGTTTTATTTTTTTCATTTCCCCTCATAGCTCATCCTCCCCAGACCTCTTATGCTTCCTAATAGGGGATGGACTTGAGTTGTTGTGTGCTCTCTTATTGGAATGCCTTGAGGAGTGTTGGTGATGTCTGCTATCACTTTTTTTTCTTATGTGACTCCCTGATTTTCTTGATCCACTCTCCTTATCCAATTTATTTTCTATTCTTTCCAGGCTCTACATCAACTTTATGTTGAATTATCCCTGTTGCTCCCTAGCTTTCATGAGCTTTTTGTTATCTGCTCAGTGAGTTTGGACATATCTTTGCAACATTTCAATGATTTTCATCAGGTTTCCTTATTTATATAACCCTTTTCCATGCCCATTGGAGTTATATCCTTCAACTCCTAAATGGACATCCATTCCTCTAACTTCATTTTCTGAACTGTAAGCACCTTGTGCCTTCACCATTTCTTTGCACTATGCGACAATTCAGTTTGGTTCTGTCAATCGTTAACTTTGCAAAATGTGCAGTCAACCGAGTTTTATCAGGCTATTAGACTTTAATAATTTTCCAGAATAAACCAATTTGATTCAACAAAAACAATATCAGATTCCATTTTCTGCAGGTCTTGGTCGGTCAAGAACCCCTCAGGATTCAATCTCTAAGCCTAGTTTTGTTCTACAACAAATTTCAGGCACTAGCCCCTTTTCTTCAGCCCTTGGTTCACATGTGACCACGACTGTGACCCATCTCTTATGATTTGGCGCTTATCTGAAGTTCTGAAACTTTAGGCTTTAGTCTTTGGCGGATTTCACCTTTGCACATCCAAAAACTCTCGAATCGCGAGTCTCCGCATACTTCCATGTCACCACGGTGATGTCATTGCATCACTTTACTTCGACATTATGAAACTTCAGGGTTTCTTCTTCCAATTACATCACAAGACATTTCATTTTGAGTGTCAATTCTCTAGACTTCACGATCTCGCGCCACACATCCACTAGGGCCCACGGTTTTCGTGCTTGAACTAATAAATACCAAAAAAGTCACATCAAACTTTATACTTTTTCAAATTGTGGGGACATGGGTTGGCGGTTTTGGAGTAACCCACTAATAATTCCGCAATTGTCCCCACACTCATATGTACCCCTTCTAGGAAACCGTGGTTTGGACTGTGGGATTGCCTTGTAGAATTATCTCTCGCACAACTTCGATCCCTGCAATGCCTCCTGACCCTCGATCTTGATAGATCGTTACCAAAGTTAATGCGGGCCCAATATAGCTAACTTATTTTTCATGCTTAACTATCTCGTGCTAGCACCATGACTGCCACTCGACAAGACACACGAAGCTAGCATGTGGTCCAATCAGGCGGGTGACATATGTCACGTTCTAACAACATTTCCATCTTAACAAGGTTCTTAACTCACTGACACGTGGCACAGATCCCATGTGTCCATGTCATCCCTAGTGATTTCAGCAGGACACGTCACTCCTGGACTTCAAGCTTCAAGAGATTTCACCTTCACACACCCTGTTTCTCTAGAACGTCAAACTCCCGAACAAGCCGATCTTATGACACGTGTCTCTTGCAACGAATGGTTTAGATTAACTCTAGAATTTGTGACTTCAGGAGTTTGTGCATCATCACACTCCATTTGTCCCAAATGTCATATTCTCGAACAAGACAACTTTCCTACATGTGTTCCTTGCTTGGATTGAAGGACAAGAAATACATGAAGTTCTCTCTATCTTCTCTACACGTGACCGAGAGCTATGACCTCGGCTTAACATTTGGGCGCTTATATCACTTTGCAATATCGCCAGTCATGCTTTAACGAACTATGAATATACACAACCAAGAGTGGTTCCAAGAACTCAACTTGCTCACGCTTTAATTTCTTTCCCAATCTATGCAATGTGAATATGCTCGCCCATAGTGGGATCGATATCCACCGTTAATCTGTTGATCTAGCAAGATCAATGATCCTGAGGGATTGCAAAGTCTCAACTTACTCTCGCTTTAATTTCCTTCGTGATCTCTGCAATCTCTCCCCATTGTCGATATCCCCTCAATTAGATTTGACGGTCGTGATTTAATCTTCGCTCGATTTGACGGCTCAACTTCAAACCTTGCAGTTCCAAACCCCTTGGTTACTGCAATTTATTTTCTCTGGTATATTTCTCGAATCGCTATACCTCCTGAGCTTCCAAACATGGCCTAGGTGATCTCTTGTAACTCTGGAATGTTCTTAAATTCAAATGTTTCCTTCTCAACTACAATTTTCTCTAATCTTTTGATTCCATAACCACTTATACAGCCTCATTCAAGCTCAGTGTCGAAAACTGGGCTCTGAACTTCAATTTTGTCCATTTCGACAACAATTCTTTTCTGAAACGTTTGCTTCAACTTCCTCTAACATGGCCAATCCATGCTCAGTGTTGATACCATGGCTCTGATACCATTTTGTAACATGCCCATCCACCAACAGGTCAGGCAACACCACTTCTCAGACGTTTCACTTAGCTCTGATGTCATTTTGTGAATCTATATGCATGCATATCTAACACAATTAACAATTATAGTGTTTTATTCATTCCACTTACTCATGCCAAAATAATCATTAAAACATACCGAAAATATATGCATACACATGACATATTCTAACCATACACAGATTAAGGCGGAAATAATAGTAAGCCTACACACACAACATAGATTATATATCCAGGCATTACTCATCAAGTTATAACACATGTACAATTACACAACATACAACTAACAAATCTTTGGTACTTATCTGTCAATAAATGACCAACAAACTGCATGCAGACCTTCCATGAACCTCCCATCCTTAGACCGCGCTTCTCAACATGCTCAGCAGTGGGTCACCCTTGAGCTAGGACTAAACTCCACTGAGAAAGGGGTTCCTAGGCTAGGAAAGGACAACATGAAGCTTGCAAAAATCAACAAGAAGGATTTTCTCCTAGGTCCATCTCACACTAACAGGCTACAACCTCTCATTCCCCACATGTATGTCCCACCCTAGGAAGTGTGCCCCTTCTCTTCTCAATAGTCCTTCAGTTGCCCCACTTTCCTTTCAAGGCTTCATCAACAGGTTGGACATGAATTCTCCAATCACTATAGCTTCAGTTGGGCTCCCTCTAGGAAAACACTTCCCCAACAACCTCTCTCACCTAGAGAGAGTTGCTTGCAGGCCTGACAACCTACTTCTTCAGTCCACGGGGATGACAACCCACCTCTTCAAACCATAGGCCTCACAACCTGCTTCTTCAACCCAACTTCTAAGTCAACTCGAGTAAGGGCAATGGCAAAAAAAAGGCTTAGTATAGCTCAGGTGATGGAATCAACAACAACCATTAAGGTACAACATGGCTCATGCAGGGTACAGGGGCGAGCATGAGTACCTAGATGATTCTGGAAGGGTGACGGACTTCCAGCGAACCGTAAGGGTCATGAGGAAAATCCCAAACTGGTCTAGATGCAAGGATAGGGAGAAACAACTGACTGAGAAGTGAACCCCCAACGAGTTGGATTTCATAGCTTTAATTGCATGCACCCAGGTTGACACGTCTTCCTACAGCTGCATGAGTTCCACTTAGCACTCGTTCCCTTTCCAGGAACCTAGGACAACATTGATCATGTCGCCTTAGACTTTAGGAAATAATAATAAAACATTATTCCCTTAAAGGTAAGCTCTCTAGCTTATCCCTTAGGCCTAAACACTTATCCCCCTCCCTTACCCTACCTAGTGAAGCTTAGTCCCCCATACTCTTTCTTTGTGATCGGTCTACACGCAGAAGTGTAATTTTATTAATGATATGTGAAATTACATATACAAAAATCAGGCTCATGGCCTTAAGAATCTAGGCTGTCGGGCCTAATAAACATATAAGTCTTCAACTTATAAACACTTGGCTCACTAGCCTATAAACATAATTACAACTCAGTAGGGGCTCGGCCTTGGGGTGTTACAGCCTGTATGCCCCAACTTAGATCCTGAGGATTCTTGGGACATAGGCTTGTAAGACGGTCGAGATAGGAGATATTGCGTCAATCTGAACCTATCTGTATAAATAGGATACCTCTTTCAGACTCATTGCCATGTGACCAAGATTCCAGGACCAAGTCCTTAACTATTTCATGATAAATATCAGGAAGGATAGAAAATTTCAAGACTTGAAAGGTGATATCTCTTTGTTTGGAAGACGAGCGGATGAGATCCGTTTGAGAGGACCCATATGTTCAATACCTAGGAACCTTAGGCTAAGCTTAAGGAAGCTAAGTCCTCCTGGATTTGGAGCTCCAGATGTTTGAGACTTTGGAGTATGACCGACTTTACTAGCCTTATACTGGCCGAAGGTAACCAAGAGACTTGGTTTTTTGTAAGGTTGATCGACGTTAGGCGGTTCCCCAGGTGGTTAGCTGAACCTATCTTACCCATGAAACCAGGATCCAAAATACCGAAGGCCAGAGCCGTGAAGGACCCAAAACTGTAGATTGAGGGATCCTTCAGCTTCTGTACCAATCGTTGATATACCGAGGATGCGTGCCACTATCCCCTTTAGTTCGAAGATTGGGAACTTCAATAGATAAGATGATTTTGTATTGCAACTCTCCCGAACATTGAATCCCCGAGGTAACAAGAGCCATAGATATATAAATCTATGTGGCCGTATCTTGACCATGAGATCTGAGGACTGTTAGAATCCTGCTATTCTGAGGTGACGTGGTGCAGTGACGACACCTAGGGTGACATGGAACTAAGCTTGGCATGCCACGTGTCACCTAGATTCATGTGTATCACATGCCCTACAGGCCCATTGGAACGTAACATGTGTCACCCTGACCCCTCCTACGTGTTAGTTCCTAGTACCTGTCCACCTAGCCAACATGGTTGGTGAAGTGAATGGGATTCTGGGAGTCTGAGACTTCGAGACTCCAGAGGATTTGGGATGTAGCATTGTAGAGATACCAAAAAGGTTTGAAGGCCAAAACCACATGGCCATCTTCCAGGACTTTAGAAGTTTGGAACTTCGGGAGGTCTCGTGCGTAGATAACAAGGAGACGTTCAATGCCAAACTCTAAATTCCCCGCTAGCCTGTGTGTCAAACGAGGGTTAAGTCAATCTTCAGATTGGATGATGGATGGACCTTCCCTATGGTAGGTAGGAACCAAGAGATGATACTAACGGGATGAAGCCACGGGGGCGTCATGTGGACCTCAACCAATGAATGCCCGAAGAACTTCGGGAAGCTATAAGATATAAAACAAGGGTCGGTTTAGAATCTGGTAGTAGTCATTAGAAAGCTATGGGCAAGTAGAAGAGAATGAATCATTTTGGAGAGATGATTCAATATGAGTTAGTCAAGGAAAAACAAATTTATGATGCCTCACCATGGGTGTGTTACATTGGATGAGGAATGCGCAAAGTTGTATGAAGAAAGTACACAAGTGTGGTCTCCTTTAATGGAGGATGCAGAGTTACAAGAAATAGAACATAGGTTATAGAATGAGTAGGAGAAGGAAAAAAAATTGGACGAAATAATGAGAACTTTGACAACAACAAAATGAATGACTACAATAGTAGAGAATAGGCAGTTGTATCTTGTGATCAACCAAATCAGAGTTGAATAACATACTCTTGCACAGAAGCTTGAGTCACTACAAGAGGAATCATTTCTCCTGACATAAGAACTTGTGGCTGCACAAGGCATAGTAAAGAAATTAGGCAAGACAAGGAAGAGGAACTTAAGACCTCCATTACCGCACGAACATCAAAAATGAATTTGGAGAAAGAAGCACAAGAAAAGGAGAAGGTCGCAACCGCAAAGGAAAGTTTTATGAAGTTCATTGTGATGTGATAGGAAGCACATCGGAAGGACTGACTGGATCGATACAAGCCACATGTGAGTGTTGGGGGCCTATCGGGACAGGATTTTAGGACTTGTTTTTGGAACTATGCAGTGTGCTCAAAAGAAGGAAAGACAATTGGTGCACTTTCATGGATCAATGTGTTCAAAGGATGGTAGATTGTTGGAAGCCATTAAGAATTTTGGGTCCATTGATACAGAATAATCCCTATTATAATTGTATAAATACATAAGGGTTTTGTGGTAGATGGAAGGTAATGAATGTAAAATAGAGGGAGAGAAATGTATTAATATCTAAGTATGCAATGTATGCAGAGAGAAGAGTGAAAGGTATGTAATATATGTAAGAGTGAAGACTAAGAGAGGGAGATAGAGAGATAAACGAACAACAAGAGCATAATGTATGAGCGCAGTGGGCATATTTTGTAATGGATATTCTGAATAATATAATAAGAATTCGGTCATTATGTGTGTAGCCCATCTTGGGTGAACCACGTTAAATCATGGTTTCTATGTGTTATGACGTGCTTGTTTTTTTATTTATTGTGCGCATGCAATATATGTTCCATTATTATGAATATGTTACATGTTATTATTTTTCTATGCACATGATGTAATCCTGAATAAATGCTAAGATAGAATGGTTGTAAGGATTTGGTCCAATCCCTTCAACACTACGGAAACTGGGTTCCTGCAATCCCCATAGATACATCAGGTAATACTTCACTTGCTTTCAGGAGATGCTGAAAGGGCCGATATTTGAGGATTTTGTTGGTGAATTCATGTTGAACCTTGTCTTTTCCCACCACGCACAAAAAAATGGTTTTGTTGCTGGGACCATAGTTTACAAGGGAGATATTTGAGTGAGTTATTTATAGATCTGAGTTACTGTTATAGGAAAATCCCCCTGCAGACAGGTGAACTTCCTCTTGGATCTAGACCCCTATAACCAATATAGAAAGGTGCTAACTTTGGTCACTGACATCCCTTTAAACCTAGCTAAACTAATCTATAGAGAAGAGGAAGAAGATGTACCTTTTTTACGATGTTTGTCCTCACCCAGATACAAGTTGAGCTCTGATCCACAAGCTCTTCAATAGTTCCTACAATCCAATCAAATACAAATAATGCTTCCTATTCTACTACGATTAATTCAAAACTAGATCTATCTATAAAAGACAAGTTCATGTAGGCATACACAGCCTTGAAAGAAACATGCCAAGAACATGTATTAATGAGAACTTGATATCAATACTTACAGACCTTTGATGAAGTTGCAACAACCTCTTCCAGCTCTCCTTCTCCATCTCCTTGCTCAAATAATCCACAATCAAAATGACTATGCTTCACTGATTATATCCCTTATGAGATCATAAGTTTGATGCCTTCAATGTCTCCACAATACCACTTCTCATGAGATCATAAGTTTGGTATCTCTAAAAATCCATATATTCTTCCCCATGAGAAGGCCTCCTTATATAATCTTGGAGAGACCCAACCACCTTAGATATTCTTGGGATAGGTTGAGGATCGTTCTCCATTAGTTGTGGATCTTCCCTAAGATCCAGCCTTGACCTCAGATTCGAATCCAACCAACTTCAGAGATGAGGGGGATTTTTCCCTAATTTTCCTCAACAACCCAAGATTTCCTCAAACAACCCAACACTCCCCCAGAAGGGTGCACAGAGTGCTGGAACACTCCCCTAAAGAAGTTAAAGGAGAGTTGGAAGTCCTTGACAGCGGGTAGTGGAGCACTGCCCAAAATTTCCTCAAAAAATCCCACCGCTCCCCCATAAGGGTGCATAAAGCACTCAAACACTCCCCCAAAGAAGGTCAATGAGAGTTGGCATTCCCTAACAGTGGGTAGGGGAGCGCTGGCCTTCAAAATTCATTTTTAAGTGGTTTTTTTCATGGAAAAATATTTCTACTCTTCATCAAATGTTCTTCTTCTTTAACTAGTCTCTAAGGGTGTCTTCAAGTTTTCCTTGCGATGTCGTTCGAGACACGACATGGGAAAGATGACTGTATGATGTATGTGACACTTGTAATGATGAAAATAGGTCATCATTGAAGTGAGTAATTTTGATGTGTAATAGATTTCCCCCTAAAGTGCAAAGTTAGAAGACGGAAACTGATGACTAAAGTACTTTGTAGAATTTTTCGAGCAAGGGTATGGGCACGGAGAACCTGGTAGAAGCTACACACAAACATCAAAAAAATATTATGACATGTTTCAAACCCAAGCCAGGCATACCTATGCTTCGGTGATAAAGACTTGCAAGGTATGGCTGCCATAAGATACACTGTGGATCCATACTTATATTAACAAAGAGTATAGCCACAAAAGATACAATGTGGATCTATACTTCCATGACATGAATTGATCGTAGCCACAAAAAATACACAGTGGATCTACAAGTCAACAAGATATAGGAATAGACCAATACAAAGTGCATATATGTGACATTATATGTGTAAATATTCAAGAGAAAATCCGTCGCAACCTGGGAAAAGTGCATAACAGAGTGAATACTCAACCCGGGGTCTTCCTACCAATCCTGATGTAGTACAAATCTAACCATGTGAATATTTTTCCTGATGTCAAACATGGTAGAAATCATTTGATTACCTGTCAATGGGGTAAACCGTTAACACGCACGAGGGAAATCACCATTGATGTCAATTATTCCCAAGGTACCCTTGTACATTCCAACGGATGTGAATACGTGAGCTGAAGTCAAACAACCATGGAATCATCCGATAAGAGGTCAATGATGTAAATCTACTGTCGGAAGCGAGGAGGCCTGCCATTGAGGAATGTGGTTCCCAAGGTACTAACTGGTTTCTAAGTCTAATTCTCGGATAATGTGATGAAGTCGACAGGAACAAACTTGTTGAAGGAGGGCCTCGGTATATCCCTCATCAATGACACGAAACTAACACAAAGATATAAATTTGTAGATCAAATGAACATGGATTGACACGGGTATTGAAACAAGGAATTTGTGATGGTTGAATCTCGAGGCAGATACTTCCCTTGAACATTGAGGCACTACAACAGAAACATGAAATGGACCAAAACATGATGATGAAATGGACACGGTGACTTTCTTCGAGTGATCCAAAGAAGTAAAGAAACTCAGAGGAATTGTTCAGTGCAGAGGTTCAGCATATTAAAATGTATGCAAAGACAAAGTGTCATGTTCAAGGGCGACCATAAGAGTGACTGGTGATGTTTTAAAAAATTGCTTGTCTTGCTTCCTTAAATTTTTTCCCCCATCTAGATAGATGAGTACCTCTTTTTAATTTAACGAGCTCAAGGAGGGTGACACATGCTCGATATAACTCACCTTCGGTAAGTCCCTCTTCCTTTGTTTAATGACCTGGAAGAAGTAAGGGTTCGGTCCCGTATGGGCCCTTCAATGTATGATTTTTTAATGAGTCCAGAGAAGGTAAAATCAGTGATTTTTCATGTTTATAGAGTCTGAAAAGAACTTAAAGACGACTCTAGTGTTGTCCTTTTTTGCAATGTTAGTCTTGCGAGTCCGAAAAAGAGATAAATTATCACTCAAAAGACACCCTTTCAAACCTTTTAACGAGTGGGAAAGGAAGCAAGATCACTCAGAAATCTTTTCATGCTTAGAGAGTCTGAAAAGATCTTAAAGATGACTCCATGGGAGTTCCTTTTTCGTGTATCCATGTGAGTCCGAAAAAAAAGATAAATTTTTACTCAGTTGTGTTCTCATGTTTTTTCGAGCGTGAGAAGGAACTAAGACCATGCTCGTTATTGGTTTCATTTTTACACAATATTGAAACAAAATTAAAGTATTCTTGTAAATTCCCAACTTAATCTCTAAAGGTTGGGATACCCATGGATGGTTGGTATTTTTCCCCCAGCTTGAAATGCTAGTGTCATAACTCCATAATGATAATCAAAGGCTAGAGACATGCCCCCCAAGCTTAAATTCATTCATTGACTTTGAGGTTGTCACCAATTTATGTACTAGATTGAGAAAAAGGATACAAGTGGATGAAATGAAGGTTCAAATACGAGACCTAACGAAAGACTTGACTTGACATCTACGAGATCTGGTGAAAAGACTCGACTCGACATCTACGAGATCTAGTAAAAAGACTCAACTCAACGGGAGAGATGACTATTTCATTGTTTAACGAGATTGACATAGGAAAAGAACTATGCTCAGGGATCCTGGTTCAATCCCTAGATTTTTGTTTCATTGTTTAATGAGCTTGCTACAAAGAGGAAAAACTATGCTCATGACCTCTGTTTCATTTTTTAACGATATTTCCATAGAGAAGAAAAATATGCTCGTGGCTCTAGGTTCAATCCCCCAATTTTTGTTTCATTTTTTAACGAGCTTGACACAGGAAAGGAACTATGCTCATGGCTTCTGTTTCATTTTTTAACGAGCTTGCCACAAAGAAGAGAAACTATTCTCATGACCTCTCCTTGATCATGGATTCCAAGAGCATAATTCTTTGGAAGGAAACCATGTCAAGGGACAAGACTGGATCATGGCTTCCAAGAGATCTTCACTGGATGGAAGAAAAATGCTCCAGAAGGAACACATGTCGAGGGCCATGATAGGGGTAAGGAGATCAGGCTCCAATAGACCTACCAAAGAGATCACCATGTCAACTACCAGATCTAAGTCATCAGAATTTGAAGTCATGGCATACAACTCCACATAATTGACCTGTGGCAGTGGTGATACATCTGCATATAAGAACCGTTTAGGGAGTTCATTGAGTTGATGGTGAAGTCAAGGCCAACAAATGAAAGTTGATCAACAGTCATAATTATTCCATCATGCGGGAAAGATATCACATGAGAAAGAGTGGACACAATATCTTTCATGGCATAGACATAATCTTTCCCAAGGAGTAAATCGAAATCCAAGGGGTCCTAGACTACCATAACATGAATAAAGACAACTTTCCCTCCCAAAGTTAAGGGAAACTGGGGAAGGATCCCTAAAGGGTGACTGGTTATTTTGTTAAAAGTGAATAGAGTCTGGGTAACTGACACAAGTTGAGGATAACCCAAAGCCTTCCAAGAAATAGAGGAAAAAATATCAACAGACAAACCTTCATCTATCAGCGCATGAAGAACGTCCCGACCACAAACTTGTACTGTAATCTTGAAAGGAATGTGAGAGGGAAGATGAGGTCCAATTAGCACACCCCAATCAAAAAGGATGTCCTCATTACTTGGAGGGGGTTTCGCGGGAGAAGGAGGAATGCCCCCCAACATGGTAGATTTTGTATCAATGAGAAAAACATGGGCAGAATTGGGCTTACTCTCTAGTGGGAGACTAGGATCGATTGATAATGAAATCAAATTGACCACTTGGGTTTCATTCTCTAAGGGGAGAATGGGGTTGACAGGTGGAAAAGGATCAACCACTTGGGTTTCACTCTCTAAGGGGAGATCAGGATCGACCGAATATGGGATCAGATCAACCACTTTGTCAAATGGTTCAACTAGGGACATGACCAGATTGACGACATGATCAACCAGACTGACCGATGAAGGGACCAGAGCAACCAATTTGGCACTCATAAGAGGAGGAGTTTGATTGACCACGTTGGCACTCTTCAGATGAAGGGTGGGATTGACCAATGACGGGATTGGATCAGTCACATGGGTTTCACTTTTTAGATGAAAAGTGGGACTAATCGATGACAAAACTAGATCAACTAATTTGGTTAGTGGTTCAACTGAGAATGAAACTAGATTGACCACCTGATCAACCAGACTGACCGGGGATGGAACCGTATTGACCATTCCATCAACTAACGATGGGTTGGGGGAAATATTGCAATAACCAGTTGGAAGTTGAAGCTTTTCCAAAAGAGAAGAAGCCTCATCCATATGAGGACAAAGGTGAGAATAATGATCACCTTCACATAACATACAAGGAAATTTGACAGTTGTCTTCTTCTTACCAACCTTAATGTCACTAGTTGATGGGGTGTCACCAACATGTCTAGCAGGGGATGATGAAATGGAAGACCACATTTCTAATACCTTGGAAAGACCAGGGAAATCCCTTAGGAAGTGGTCTCCCTTACAAAGACTACAAGGAAATTTGGGTTTCAGATTCTTTGTTTTAATCTTGTCAACCTCATCAACGCTCCTAGTATGATTAATAGTAGTTGGTTTCTTGGATTCAACATCTGATATGATTGGAGTCTTGGTCCTTTTTGGGTTCTTTTTCTTCTTCTCTTTCTATTTCTTCTTCTTCTTATCAACCTGGCTACTTGCTTTAGATCTTTCACTAGGAGAAGAAGGAGAAAGGGAAGGAGACTTAATGGGTGAAGAAGGCGAAAAGTTGACATGAGGTTGATGTGTGGGTGGTGTACTTACATCTGAAGCATTAGGTGCAATTGAATCACTGGGACTATTTGATATCACCGGAGTGGGGAAAAACCAAACTGGTAATCTGATGGTGAGTCCTGGAAGACTCAGTGTGGCAATGTACGGAGGACCAATGTTTCCAAAAGAAGGAAAGGTGTAAGGTTCCCCATGACAAGGGGTTCCTCCATTGGTACTCTCGGGAGTTGATGCCATTAAAACTGACTCGACCTAAGGTCCACTAAGTAAAACAAACAACACACACTATGAATCTAAGAAGCAAACAATCAAACAAATCTTCCCACAATGAAATCACTAGTTGGTGATGAAATCCAATGTCGTGACATCAATATAGGAAGGGGAGAGGATAGAGTGGGTTGATTAGTTACATTGGTGACCTTCTTAATGGAATTATGCCTTGGTGCAAGCTTCCACACAGTAAATGTAGATTTACCCTAAAAGGATCCCGAGTGAGTTTGACCAACGTTTGTTCCAGGTACAGTGAGACTTCCCTTCACCGTCACCTTGTGTAAGACCCTGACGATTATGGCTACTAAGGTCACCAAATTACAGTCAACCCTTGGGCGGGTATAGACTATAGTCGACAGTCCAGTCTGAACGTATGGGTAGCATAACAAGTCCAAAATCCTTCAAGAGAACTGAGGACAAGTGGACCGGTAGAACTCCAGAGTACCCCAAACGGATTCAGAATTCACAAAGCACCGAGACCAAATGAAGACAGTTGAACCTCAAGAAGAACCCCCAATATACGATCTGACTACTACGAACGGTTGAACCATTGAGGGATAATCTTTGTAACTCTCTCGAACGTGACCTCGTGTGTAACCCCTGTGTTAGAGGGGGATCCGAATAAGTTGATATGAAAATTCTATTTTCTCTCCCTATCACAAGATGATAAGTTTGTTTGACAGATTTGGAAAGTTATCCTTTCAACCTATTCCAAATCCCTACACTTTAAACTAATGTGGGTTTGCTAACAAAAAATGTAAAAAATTATGATAAAGTTTAGTTTAGCGCTTGATATTAAGGTTGTTGTTTACTCAAAGGTGCATGAGAGTGAAAACCGATGATATTATGACTCAATTCCCAAAACATGCATAAGAAATGATAAGCAGTCTTTTCTTTAAATAAATGTCTATTTAAGGGAAGGAGAATGGATTTTCCTTTCACTGTCAAACACTAAGATGCAATGACCTCATGCAATTGTTATCAATCAAGAATCCAATACAATGCTAAAATGTTCAAAAATTGGTTCCAATATCCAAAAACCAAACATGAAAAAATATCCTTTTGTTTATATGTGACTGATAATCAATTTGATGTAAATCTTCCTATGTTAATAAGACTTCAAGATCTGTGTGATTTAAGCAATTGGAAGCAAACTTCACATAAAACAAAACACACCCTCATTGTGATCAAATAAGAAACAAAAAGAAAACCAAATTCAAATAAGAGGAAATGCTTGGAGAAAAGACCTCAAAGATCAAAATGAAATAGTGAATAGATCTTTGAATTTCCTTACAACAACTTTCATTTAGTCAGATAAATGAGAAGAAAACAGTAGATCGACTCCAAATATGAGGGAAGAAGAGTGACTCAAAGCAAGGAAAATAGATGTCAAAAATCCAAACAAAACATCATCAATCCTTAGAAATCAAATAGTTGGAGGCTAAACAAGGACACATTGAGATGGTAATAACCCTGCACAGATGAAAAAGAAAAAACTAGGCTCAAAGATCAACTCCCAAAAAGGTATTTTAGTAGAAAAATACCAGTGCTCTAGTGTTAATGGTACTAGAGCATTGCAACGCTCTATGGGAGCTTGCAAGGGAGTACCACCACTCTGATTGTAGAGGCAGGGGAGCGCTGGCCTCTTAGAACTCAAAAACTTTCCCAGAAATAAAAAAACTCAAGAAAATCCAGAAATTGAGTGTGTATGGAATGAATTCAAGATCCAAAAACACATATAAGAATCATATAAACAACATGAATAATATCTAAAGGTGAGCAAAGGCCAAAAACAAGACCAAGGAAGGAAACCAAAACTGAAAGCATTGTTCCCAGTGGAGTTGTCAATTTCTGTTACAGGAAAATCCCCCTACAGACAGGTGAACTTCCTCTTGGATCTAGACCCCTATAACCAAGACAAAAAGTTGCTAACTTTGGTCACTGACATCCCTTTAAACCTATCCAAACTAGTCTATAGAGAAGAGGAAGAAGATGTACCTGTTTTACGATGTTTTTCCTCGCCCAGTTCCAAGTTGAGCTCTGATCCACAAGCTCTTCAATAGGTCCTACAATCCAATCAAAGACAAAGCATGTTTCCTATTCTACTACTATTAATTCAAAACTAGATATATTTGTCAAAGACAAGTTCATGTAGGCATACACAACCTTGAAAGAAATAGGCCAAGAACATGTATTAATGAGAACTCGATAGAAATACTTACAGACCTTTGATGAAGTTGCAACAGCCTCTTCTAGTTCTCCTTGTACAACCCCTTGCTCAAATAATCCACAATCAAAATGACTATGCTTCACTGATTATCTCCCTTATGAGATCATAAGTTTGATTCCTTCAATGTCTCCACAATACCACTTCTCATGATATCATAAGTTTGGTATCTCTAAAAATCCATATATTCTTCACCATGAGAAGGCCTCCTTATATAATATTGGAGAGACCCAACCACCTTAGAGATTCTTGGGATAGGTTGAGGATCCTTCTCCATTAGTTGTGGATCTTCCCTAATATCCATCCTCGACCTCATATTCGAATCCAACCAACTCCAGAGATAAGGGGGATTTTTCCATGTTTTTCCTCAATAGCCCAAGATTTCCTCAAACTACCCAGTGCTCCCCCAGAAGGATCCACACAGTGATGGAACGCTCCCCCAAAGAAGTTCAAGGAGAGATGGCACTCCCTGACAGTGGGTAGTGGAGCGTTTCCAAAACGCTCCTCAAAAAATCCCAGAGCTCCCCCAGAAGGGTGCATAGAGTGCTGGAATTCTCCCCCAAAGAAGGTCAAGGAGCGTTGGCACTCCCTAACAGTGGGTAGGGGAGCGTTGGCCTTCAAAATTCATTTTTAAGTGGTTTTTTTCATTGCAAAAGATTTGTACTCTTCATAAAATGATTTCTTCTTTTTTAACCAGTCTCTGAGGGTGTCTTCAAGTGTTCCTTGTGATGTCATTCGAGACATGACTTGGGCAAGATGACTGTATGTTGTCTACAACACTTGCGACACTTGTAATGATGACAATTACGACACTTGTAATGATGACAATAGGTCATCATTGAAGTGAGTAATTTTGATGTGTAACAACTACAAAAATATATGGCGCCACCAAAGGCAGGAGCATCCACATAGCAAATAAATAAAATATGCATTAAGGAGGAATCAATACCAATACAAGCAAAAACCCCGAGAGTAGAGGCATTAGATGCAGTCAACTTTACAAGGGCATATGTGCCACCCAGGAATCCAACAACAAAACCATTCAAAATTCCCAAGGAGTTGAAGTATGATTATGTTACACCAGTGATTGCACCTGGGGTAACCATTGAGGGAGATATGTTGGGAACATTAGGAAGTCTATGGTTTTTTAACCATGATCCGAAAGACCTAAAGAAATTTCTGAAGCTAGCACCACAAAACTATCTGCACACAGGATGCCTCCCAGACTCACTGGTACTCAGAGTTGATCCACATGAGTGGGAAGTAATACTGCGAAAAACATGCATAATCAACATGTTGGAGATCCCACATTTTGGACGAATCGCATAAATCAACATCTGTGTCAATTTATCATTGCATTGCATTCACGAAGGATTTCTCTAGTTGGACAAGCCAATTTCGATTGATACATAACTTATAGCGCATATTACAAGATTGGCGATAGCAGGGGAATACCTACTACCCTTGTTCACGGATAATACTCGAGAAAAAGAATTAGCAGAAAATATGAAGGAAAAATATGGCATACACAAAGGATCACAACGCTTAGCGTCGTGAGAATCAATGATGATTCAGTCATATTTGTGACGCATGTGTTAGCTTGCAAGTTACTAAGGAAACGTGACAGAGATCGAGTGCTAGTAGGAGTAATAGAAGCAAAAAAAAAGTGTGCAATAGGAGTGAAGATGAACTGGGAGACATTTTTGGTGAACCTGTTCTTAACCGATTGCAGACAAGCATAGGAGAAAGGAATGAAGTTTTACTATGCATGGTTACTAATTTTGATTGTATTGGTTTCTTGGAGGGATCTGAAAGAAACCCAATTCCTAGAAGGTGCACAACAATCGTTCCTAGTAGCGTTGTATGTTTCTTTGTGGCATACCACACATAAGAATAGGACAATGGACAACAATATCACTTTCTACATCTATAAGGATACAATTCACGAATGTGTTGAGAGGATACATCATGGATTATACCTTATAAAGATGAAGCATACAGATAAATCATGCGATATAATTTAGGGCCACACCACATGGACACTCAAGAAAAGAGGGATCCATATTAACAATGGTTTTTAACTAACTATAGGTTGATAGAACAGGAATTGAGCTAGATTATAAAATTTTCTTGGAAGAAGAGTGGAAAAGCCCAGTGTCAAAAATAGCACAAAAGGAATGCAACAACAAGAGAAGGATCAAAAACAAGAAAATGAACATGAAGAACAAGGGAATAGTGCATGAAACACTCAGGAAACAACACCGCACACTGGAGGGAAGATAAAAAATAATCCTAAGGGGTACTCAACACATAAACAAAATAAGAGGAAAGTCACAAAGGAAGCATCTTTCCAACCCTTAATTGAAGATGATTTGGAGAAAATTGGAGATTACGTGAAAGAAGGCACTGAAGAAGCATTTCATCGAGTTGTGCAGAAACAGGAGGAAATGCACACAAATGTGCAGGCATGGATAGCTACAATGTGAAAATTTTTGGAATCTTCTAGGATAGTGCCAATCCAAATGACAGAAGAATAACAGACAAAGAGCACAACAAAGACAACACAGTCATGACCAACAACATCTCAACCATCATAAGAAACAATAGAGCATTGGATCATGAATATATCTGCAACTTGGGCCATAGAATTCCCCACGACAAAAATGTAGGAGCATGCACAAGCATTAATTCATATCGATTTAGTGTTGTCACATTTACCATTGTACATACTACATAGCTTGCAGACAAGTGTCACACAAGAGATCTAGTTGCGTGCAGAATCGACTGCCATGGAGTTGTTCAAAGCGACTGCATACAATGATGCACTACACATAGAATACAACAAACTCATGCTATAATGGGAAGAGGTTGTGCATAAAAAAACAAGGTTGCAATAGGTAGTGCAGGAGGTATACAACAACTTACTAGAGGTACCGATGGAAGTAGATACTCCCTTGGAAGAGAAAGTGAAAAAGATAAGCGAAGCGATTCAGGTATTTCATGCAAAGATGGTTGATTTGGAAGCTCGCATAACGTCGAGTATCCCACCATAAGAGAGGGAGAATCGAGAGAAGATATCCATGACCACTATAGAGAGCATTAGGAGTTTGGATAAGGAATGCACAAATTTATATGAAGAAAGTACACAATTGTGGTCTTATTTGATCGAGGATGAAGAGATTTAAGCATTAGAGAAGAGGTTACAGACTGATCCGAAAAATCCTTATATGCTTATTAATATTTTAATACATAAAACTCATCTACTTGATATTCTAAATAAAATGATTGCTTGATTGTATGCAAATTACATGTGAAGAACTCATCTAACCAGATCCACTTTAATGATAAAATAACTTGCAAATAATTAAGCTTGAAATGAAAAACAATAATGAAATCACATACACAAGTTGGAAAATGGATTTCATCCAATTTAATGATACCTCTTCAAGTCCACTTCCAATAGAGAACTTTTTTTATTAATGCTCAAATACTTGCATTTTACAATGACCTTTTTACATGTTTCTCAAATGTATAAATGGAGTGAACTGTTGGATTTTTGGTGAAAAATCATGAAAACTGAGTATAAATTCTTGAAATTCCATCAAGATACCAGTTGGCACACTTTACAGTGTATCCTCACAACCTTGGTACCCTTGGGCATGAGTTACGAGACTAAACTTTACATTAATGGTGTCCCAACCTCGATCCACGTGCCCATTAAGTAGGGAGTGGGCCCTTAACCAAATCTTGAATTTTGTTGTATGCTTTAACTATAGGTTAGTTATTTTTTTTTAACAAACCATATGTATGGTTCTTTGGTTAGAATCATGGCATATAAAGAAATAGATCGGGGGTTCTATTCCTCGTGACCCTTGGCATATTCTGTAGTTTGTATTTTTATGGTTACAACCATACATAATATGGTTACGATGGAATATATTTTTTAACCTCCATGCAAAATGTGGTGTTAGTCATATGAAATATCTTAATAACCATGGGATAGGGTCAAAGGATTAGGTCGATGACCCTTTAACGACCCAATTGAACTTTAACATTAATTCAAATATATTACTTGCCATTGACCTACTGAGTCTTATTATATGGCGTGTTGGTAGTGGGGGCTATGTTAATTCTTCAGGAATTTATGGAGGTCATGGTTTCAACTCCCGTCGATTCCATATATTTTACATAACTCTAACCATTATAAGCCAATGGGAGGTCACCACGTGGTGGCCTCTCATTGACTTAACCTTTCCAGTTCTCAACTAGTAATTGGACCACTTGGATGGTACCTTGTTCAGTTAGCTACCAATAATCATGTGTCATGTGTCACCCTTGCAGTGGTGACAAGTGTCACCATTATGATGTCATCACCTGTCATTTTGACATCATCTTTGACTTTGACCTTGACTTTTTACTAGGTTTTCCTGAACTTTGACCACTCATAACATTTTCATACGAACTTCGTTCGAGGAAATATTTACGTCGTTGGAAAGATATTTCAGATCTCTACGCATTGCTGGTGTTTTAGAGAGAATTTGGGATGGTCAAATTTTGAATATTGCTAAACCATTATAGACCTCTATGGATGTTCCATATCTTTCTGGACCTCTGTGAGAATTCCTAGATCCTCCTAGATCATTCCTCCCCATTGGAATACTTTTGGACCACCAAATTTTTGTATTTACTTAGAAACTAAGTGAGGGTAGAGTTCCCTCACCCTTCCAAATTCCATCCATTTTTATTTACTTGGTTTTACCCCTTTAAGACCAACTCGAAGATATTATACATCACCTCATTATGAAGTTCTAATTCTTCTGTCGAGAATGGAATCTTCTTGTAGCTCGTCCAAATATTCTGGAGTAGAATCATCAACTACTGGAACAAGAATACTTTAATATTCATCCATAATCATAGGAGGCTCATAAAGCTTCAAATTCTCAACATTTACCATTGAATATATTTTCATGTAGGCTGGTAGATCTAAACGAAAGACATTAGTACCAATCTTCTCCAATATCTTGAATGGACCATATCAGGTTGGACTTAGCTTTTTACCTTCTCCTTTCATTCTATATTTGTTGATATGTAACCATACTTTATCACCGACTTCAAACTCATGATCAACCTGATGTTTGTCATGTCTTTCCTTGTACTTGGTTTATCTATTCTCCAATTGTTCTTGTATTTTTTATGTAACTTTTGAATATTTTAAATGAACCTTTTAGCTTTATCTATATCATCTTGTCCATATTCTTTGCCTACTTCTCCAAAAAAAAATTCCATAGGTGTCTTAGGAAAGTACCCCAAACATACTTCACAAGGAGTTTTTTGAGTAGATGAATGCATGGCATGATTGTATGCATGTTGTATATAAGGTAATTGTTCATCCCATAATTTGGGATGCTTGATGCAGTATCCTCGAAGTAAATGTACCATTGTTCTATTCACCACCTCTATCTGTCCATCTGTCTGTAGATGAAAAGTTGTTCTCTTATTTAATTTAAATGAGACCAAAAATTTCCCAAAAAGAGAGATTCTCGATCTGATATTATAGATGTAGGAAGTCCAAAATGATCCCATACATTAGCGAAGAACATTTGTGATGTTTGTTCATCCACAACCTATTTCTTCCATGGAATTAAAATAAAGATCTTGTTAAATCTATCCACTACAAAATATAGATAATCATGACCTATAATACACATCAAAAACCCCCCTACAAAGTCCATGGAGATGATTTCCCATGGTTGAGAAGGTACTGGAAGCGGTGTATATAATCCTAGCTTTTTGTTGCTAGGTTTACTTGTGGAACACATAACACACCCTTTGATATACTTGGAAACTATTTCATTCATCCGAGGCCAATAACAAAACCTCTGTAACTATGCATTTTTCTTACCAACCTCGAAATGACCAGAGATGAGAGATGTATGAGATTCTTTGATTACATTCACTCTTTCATCTCTTGGTATACATAATTTTCCAAGATGATATAACAAATTTTCATGCATATAATAATATGATTGTTGATTTTTGCGAGTTAATGCATCATATACTTCCTTAAAATCATCATCCCTAGCATATTGTTTTATATAAATTTCACGTGCTAAAGGATTATACTTGAGTATTGCATATGCATGAATTACTGGTCTTCACAACATATCTGTAACCTTGTTATGAATACCCTTCATATAAATTATTACCAAATGAAAATTGATGTAAGAACATCGCTCCACCTCATCAATGCGCCATCATTCTAGCACATCAATGCACATTTTAGGGAGGAAGAGGCATTAACCCTCCCATTTTTAAATTTAAAATATAATCCTATACAAATTCATGTTGTAATCTTGAGTAAAAACCAAGCCATCTCTCTGAATAGACAGAAGATAAGGTCTCCTTTAATGGATGACAGGTTGATGGCTCTAGGTTCAATTCAGACTAGATGGTCATTTATGAAACTTCAATATAATAGATGAGGTTAGGTGGAGATGATAATATCGTAGAGCGCTCTTTCGTAAGGAGATATTGTATCAAATTTCATGAGGAGAATGAGAGAGAGTCTTAGGAGACTTAGGAGGTACAATATTTTTGAGAGAGAGCTTGAGAGAACTAGGACTCTGTTACAGTCCAGGTTTTGTAAACATCTGTATAGACACACAGAGATAATAGAAATGTAGTTTTTCCTACACATAGTGTGTTTATGTATTTGTGTTCATTATTATGCTTGTATATGTCATTCATGTTGTGAATGTGTGAACTGGTGAAGTATCGAATGATTTTCAATTGTTTCTCTTTTTTGAGTTTTTGAGTGCAAGGAGTGCGTTGACAGAGGTGAGTTAACCTCAGATAATCTCAAGAGAGATTTCGTTGAACCTTCATCAGTAGAAGTGCAAGGAGTGCACATGAAGAACTTTGTGTTGGGTTCGAAAAGAGATAGATTTACTGAACACTCTGTAAGGAGGATCTCTGCAAGGTGTGCATTGAGTAGGGAGAACACCAGGAGGGTGAGAAGAATTTATTTTCAAGAAATCATTCGGATATGAGTTTGACAAAATCCAAGAAATGCAAGGAGTGTCTGGGAGAGCGAAAGCTTTGAGGATATCAAGCTCAGAAGAGATAACACAAGGAGTGCATATGAGACAGACTTATTCTAAGTCCAAAAGATAAGAAGAGGTAATTATTTCAAGAGTGTAAGCGATACCCAAGATAGTCGGGTTTGCAAGAGAAAATTCAAAGGCCGAAACCTTTGAACGCTGACAAAAATATTCCAAGTCGGAAGAACTCAAAATATAAAGAGGAGGAGTGACAACAACCATCATATCGGTTGTGGGGAGGATCCTGGACCGTCATATCAACGTCCAATGAACATAGGAAGAACAAAGGAGAAGAACAGATCACATCTATTGGATCGAAGAGTAGAGGATCATCAATCGTTGGATCCGGATGGAGGTGCATGAGCCTTAACACTGTGCACACACAGGAGAGTGGACTCACAAAATTCCTGAAGTCCCAAATTCATTTGGGACTGTCCATCATCTGGAAGGACACGTGGGCAAAAATCCATCCATTTCATGTGAGGACGCTCGAGGAGGAATGAGTGCCCAAAAGTTTGAAACTTTTAAAGCCCGAAGAGCCAGAGGGAATATGAGCCGTCATATTCAGAGGAACATGTGTCGGTAAGTCATGATATTAGGAGGAAGATGAGGGTGGAATGCTGAAACATCTTAATCCCAAATAGCCGAAGAGATGAGAGTCATCAATCTATGAGAAGACAGTTGTCAGCAAATCTGAGTTTTTGGGTAGATGCACTCCAGGAGAAATGAGTGTATAGGAGTTTGAGACTCCCAAAGCCCGAAGCACCGAAGGAGCCAAAGAGAATATGGATCGTCGGATCTAGAAAGGACACATGGAAAAAGATTGTGAACTCTCGGTAAAACGTTCGGAGGAAAACCGAGCGAAGGGAAATTGAAATATAAGATTTTCGAAGGCCAAAGTCCTGAAGCAGACGATAGTTGTTGATCTGGGTTGGACAGGTGTCACCCGATCGTAAAATTCATAGGATAATACTACGAGGTTTTTGTGAAGTAGTGTTTTGGAATATCCCGAAGTCCCGAAGCCCGAAACATCCAGGGTCGTTGATCCGAAAGAAAGAACGTGAATCATTGATCTGCAAGGGGACATGTAGAGGATGGAGACTCACCCTGTTGGATAACCGTTGGATCAAGGAGGATAGGTGTCAGAGGATCTGACACTCCAGAAATATTCACTATGGAGGTTTGTGGTTGTGATATTTGAAATCTCCGAGGGCCGAAATCCTGAAGCAGACGACAACCGTTGATGTGAAAGTGGACGCATGGTGCCAGATTTGGAATTCTAGGTATAGGGCACTCCAGAGGAAAGAAGAGGGAGAAAGCACCTAAGTCCCAAAGTGGGAGTAGAACCATCAATTTAGGGGGACACGTGGCAATAGATTGCGTTATTTTGGAGAAATCTCTCCGGAAGGAAACGATAGTTTGAAAACTAAGATTCCCAAAGGCTAGATTCATGGAGGAGATCTTGGTCACTCATTTAAAGGGACAGATGTCAGAAGATATTCCACTTCGGAATATTTCCATATAGAGAAGAGTAAAGTTTGAAAATTGAAACTCCCGACGCCCGAAAGGTGAAATCAACGATAGTCATTGATTTAGAGGGGAACTATGTGGTGACAGATCACGAAGATATAGGATCGTGAGTGAAGGGAGAAGAGATAGTTGATTGGACAGTTGGCCAGAGGCAGGTAAACATTCGATAACAACCGTTGATCTAGAAGTAGCACCGAGAGGTTGAATATTGATAGTGGGGAAGAAATCCAGTGCCAGGTCATGCTCGGAAGATAATATTTCTTGAGAGAGCCACAATTTCAACCTTTATTTCGATGAAGGGATACATGGCAGCTGGAGGTTAATTGCGGGGTGAAAAGCGGGTTGGTCTAAAACCACTCTTTCCCATGCCCAAAATCGTATATTTCCACAATGTCATAGCCCACGAGCATATGTAAGAAGGGACTAGTGAAAAGGGAGCTAACGCCCGAAAATTGAAGAGTGCCAGAGCGCGCACACAAAGGGTGTGGGTATCACAGGACATGCGCTTAAAGGGAAAGAGGGGCATGTGTATAATTGTTTTTCGGTTCAATCAGGAGCCCAAAGAGTCGATTCGACTCATAAGAAAGAAATATCCTAGATCAGGAGGTCACAGAACCCTAGGAGGGTAGGGGGGATGCATCATGTGGTATCATAGCTTGGATTTTCGTCTATATATTTCAGGAGAAAGAGAAAGAGGAGAAGGCAGAATTTTGTTTGTAGACAATAGACAAGAGGGAGACAATAAAAGGAGATAATTCAATAACATCAAATGATATCAGAGGTTCAAATTTTCCTATAGAAAACAGGCTAAAGGAAGGCAGAGTACTGATGCTCTAAGAGAAGGTTGTTGCATGTGTGCAAAAGAAAAAAATTAAACATCCAGGTGAGTTGTAAGAGAATATGGAGATGCTCTCGGATCTAGAGTAATCAATAGACTTTACAGGAGGGCAGGTAGAAGGTGGAAATGGCTACTGAAGGCCATGAGCGTGGTCGAAGAGAAGGCGGAAAGCATAAATGCAATCTAGAGATGGTTCTGGAGCTCAATCAGATAAGAGCAAGGATGGAAGAACTAACATTGAAGATGCGACAAGAGGCAAAGCTACACTGGAGGTACAAATGTCCTCTGAACAAAAAGGAAAAATGGCATGTTCAAAATTTGTTGGCCAAAAAGAAACAACAAGAGTTGAGAAGGTGGTTGAGGGAATTAGAAAACCGCAGTGAAACAGAGGAGGAACTGATTCACATCTGTGAACCAGAAATTAGGAGACACCTCAGTGATGAGGAGGAGGTGAGATCAAATAAATATCTCATAAACTACCAGGTGGGAAGAAATGGACTTTCCATTTTCCAGGTGGGCGATGGAGAGAGATTAGGTGGACGTCTTGTATGCTGCCAGAAGAGTAGTACTGAAAGTTCATATTGCCAGGTGGGCAATGAGATGGGATCGATTGTGTTGGCTGTGGAGCCTGATTATCTTCATGATTCAGAGGTCTTTTGTTTTCAGTTGTGTTTATACCCCTTGTAAATGTATATTGTAATTTCATTGTAAATATGGACCGTTCATTATAAGTTCACAGATCTAATGGTAGAAATTATGTTAGGGTTTTTTTCCCTATAAGGTAACCCTCTGTTATGAGGGAAATGTATTGCAGCTATGCATTATGGCAAATATTGTATTCTGAGATAGGATATTGTGAGAGAAAGAAGAGGAAGTTACAACGGGTTTGTTGTAGGTTGTATCCCTTCATTTGCTAGATAATAATAAAGGAAGGACCTGGCAATTTCTTTGGTGGGCGTATCCCACACTGGGTGAACCACGTATATCTGTGTCTCTATTGTATTGTGTCTCTTCTATATTTTATTTCTGCATTTGTTTTATTTTATTGCTCCATTGTCCTGTTTTTATAACAACTGGTATCAGAGAGAAAGGTAACTCACAGGAAAGGAGGGTTCCTGGTTCCAGTGGGAGAAATTTTGGAAGATGGAAAGTTTAGGGTCGAAAAATTTAATGGCCAAAACTACCAGTTATGGAAGATGCAGATGTAAGATTATCTATATCAGAAGGATCTATTCCTACCATTGGGTGAAGTAGCAAAGAAGTTGACGGCTATGAAGGGTGAAGAATGGGATATTATTGACAGAAAGGCTCTAGGAACAATACATCTGAGCCTAGCAGTGTCGGTGGCTTTCAATATTTTGAAATAAAAGACAACGAAGGCTTTGATGGACGCATTGGCTAAATTGTATGAAAAACCTTCGGCGTCCAATAAGGTATTTCTAATGAAGAGATTATTTAATATGAATATGTTAGAAGGTGGGTTTGTTGTAGATCATTTAAATGATTTTAATATGGTTACTAATCAACTAAGTTCTGTAAAAGTGGACTTTGATGATGAGGTCATGGCTCTTCTAATCTTGTGCTCATTGCTAGAAAGATGGAACGGCTTGGTCATGGCTGTAAGTAACTCTGTCTCTAGTTCAAATACATTAAATTTTGATGATTTTGTTGGTGTTATCCTTAGTGAGGAAATGTGACGAAAAAGAATAGGTGAGACATCAGGTAATGCGTTGAACATGGAGAGTAGGGGAAGACAAAAGGATAGAGGAAAGGGCTTAGGGAATCGCAAGAATTCTAGGAAGGGAAGATTCAAATCCAGACTTGGAAAGATAGAGTGTTGGAATTATGGGAAGAAAGGATATCTGAAGAAGGATTACAGAGCTCCAAAGAAACAAAGAGATGGACAACAAGAGAGAAATCAAGAAGAAAATGTAACAAGTGATGTGTTACAAGATGCTTTAATTCTTTTTGTAGATAATATTTCTGAGTCTTGGGTAGTAGATTCAGGGGATTCATTTCATGCCACACCCCATAGGAAACATTTTCTATATTATGTTCAAGGTGATTTTGGACAGGTTCATTTGGGTGATGATGCACCATGCAAAATTGTTGGAATGAGAAAGGTAAAAATAAAGTAATGCAATGGAAACCAATGGTGTTGAAAGTGGTAAGACATGTTCTATATTTAAGGAAAAATATAATTTCAACAGGGCAGTTGGAAAGTGAAGGTTGTATATCCATATTTACAGATAAGACCTGGAAGGTCATCAAAGGATCATTGGTGATAACAAAAGGAGAGAAGGTAGGTACATTGTATTTATGTATAGGTAATACCGACTCTTCTATCTCTTTAGATTCTATAGGAATGGATACAACACTATGGAATCATAGGCTTGGACACATGAGTGAGGAGGGTATGGAAATACTTCAAAAAAGAAATTTGTTGCCAGATATTAAACAAATTTATTTGGACTTCTGTGAGCATTGTGTTTATGGAAAACAAAAGAGAGTCAGATTTCTCAGAGTCAGAAAAGAAAAGAAGAATGAGAGGTTAGAGCTTGTGCATACAGATGTATGGGGGCCAACTCAGGTATCATATCTTGGTGGATCTCATGACTATGTTACTTTTATTGATGATGCAATTAGAAAAACTTGGGTTTATTGTATTCGACAAAAATATGATGTTTTTGATACTTTTAAGAAATGGAAAGCTTTGGTTGAGAATGAGACAGGAAAAATTTTGAAGTGTCTCAGATCAGATAATGGAGGTGAATATTGCAGCAAGGAGTGTGATGATTACTTTTCATACCATGGGATTCATAGAGAGAAGACAGTTCCAAGAACACCACAAGAAAATGGTGTGTCAGAAAGGATGAACAGGACAATCATGGAGCGTGCAAGGAGTATGCGATTGCATGTTGGTTTGCCCTTACAGTTCTAGGCAGATGCTGTAGATACTGTTGTTTACTTAATAAACAGAGGACCTTCAAGCTTTTTGGATGGTATAATTCCAGAGGAGGAATGGACAGGAAAAAAGTTAAACTATTCTTTTTTGAAGACTTTCGGTTATGAAGCATTTGTCCATATTGATAAAGAAAATAGAACAAAGCTTGAGGAAAAATCCAAGAAGTGTACCATTATTGGATACAGTGTTAATGATTTTGGTTATCGCTTATGGGATTATGAAAATAAAAAAAATCATTAGGAGTAGAGATGTAATATTCAATGAGAAGGTCATGTACAAAGATCAGTTGCAGGGAAAGAAACAGGAAAAAGAAAAACAAGAATACACAGTGCTTGATGAGATCACTGAAAAATAAATTCCAAAGGAACCAGAAAATCAAAATGCACAATCACAAGAGTAGTAGGTACCTCAAACACCTGCAAGTGTTGTTAGAAAATATACCAGGTTAAGTATACCCCTGAACGATACTCTCCTTCATTGTATTATTTATTGTTGATTGATTCTGGTGAACTAGAATGTTATGAAGAGGCAATGCAGGTAGACACCAAAAAGAAGTGGGAGCAAAGCATGAAAGAGGAAATAGATTCCATGGAAAATAACCAGACTTGGGACTTGGTTCAGTTGCCTTTAGGAAAAAGACCATTGCAGAATAAACGGGTTTACAAGTTGAAGGAAGAAGATGGAGGAGAAAAGAGGTACAAGGCTAGACTTTTTGTAAAGGGGTTTGCACAAAAGAAGGGTATAGATTTTGATGAAATATTTTCTCCTGATGTTAAAATGAATTCAATTAGGACAGTTTTAAGTCTTGTGGTAGTAGAAAATTTGCATCTTGAACAATTAGATGTTAAAACAACTTTTCTCCATGGGGATTTGGAGGAAGATATTTATATGCAGCAGCCACAAGGGTATGAGGTCAAAGGGAAGGAGAATTTGGTATGAAGGTTGAAGAAGAGCTTGTATGGCCTAAAGAAAGCTCTAAGGCAGTGGTATTTGAAGTTTGACAGGTTTATGAATGAACATGATTATAGTAGATGTCATTCTGATCACTGTGTTTATTTTAAAAGGCTAGAAAATGGAAGCTATATTATCTTCCTATTATATGTAGATGACATGCTTGTTGCAGGGTCTAATATGCAGGATATAAATGTGCTCAAGAATAAATTAGCTAATTCATTTGCGATGAAGGATTTGGGCACTACAAAGAAAATCCTTGGTATGAGAATAACAAGATATAGGAAAAATCACAAATTGACATTGTCTCAAGGTGAGTACATAGAGAAGGTGTTGGAGAGGTTTAGAATGCAAAATGAAAATCTAGTTAGTACACCTTTAGCCAGCCATTTCAAATTAAGCAAGGAAATGTGTCCTAGGACACAGGAGGAGATAGAATACATGTCCAAGGTCCCTTATTCATCAACAATTGGTAGCTTGATGTATGCAATGGTTTGTACAAGACAAGATATTGCACATGCAGTGGGAGTTGTGAGCAGGTATATGAACAATCTAGGTAAAGAACATTGGGAGGCAGTAAAGTGGATTCTCAGGTATTTGAGAGGTACTGCTACTCATGCATTATGTTTTGGAGGATCAAACACTTTTCTACAGGGATATGTTGATTCAGATATGACAGGTGATAAGGACAGCAGGAGGAGCACCACAAGGTATGTTTTTACTATAGGTGGAACAACATTAAGTTGGATTTATATACTGCAAAAGGTTGTTTCACTTTCAACAATAGAGGCAGAGTATGTTGCTGCTACAGAAGCTAGTAAATAGATGATTTGGTTACATAGTTTTATGGAGGAATTGGGAATGAAGCAAGAGAATAACATGTTGTACTATGATAGTGAGATTGCCATTCATATTGCAAAGAACTCAGCCTTCCATTTGGAGACTAAGCATATATAGTTGAGGTACCATTTCATACGATCCATCTTGGAAGATGGACATTTGAAGTTGGAAAAGATACACACTAGCCAAAATCCTGCAGACATGTTAACAAAGGGAGTAACCAGTGATAAACTGAGTTCTTGATCCGTTTCAATTGGTCTTCAAGAATGAATATTAAGATGAGAAATTTTCCAGGTTCAAGAAGGTTCAGAGTCTAGCATGTACAACAGCGGTGGAGTTGTTGAGATCAGTCTCCAAGTGGGATATTGTTGGTTGTGGAGCCTGATTACCTTCTTGATTTAGAGGTCTTTTATTTCCAGTCGTGTTTATACCCCATGAAGTATTTACACCCCAGAAGTATGTACACTCTTCCACGCGGGGGAGTGCAGAGGGGGGTTTCCTTGTAAATGTATATTGTAATTTCATTCTAAATCTTGACCGTTCATTATAAGGTCGCAGATCTAATGGTAGAAATTATGTTAGGGTTTTTTTCCCTAGAAGGCAACCCTCTATTATGAGGGAAATGTATTGCGGCTATGCATTAGGGTGAATATTGTATTTTGAGATAGGAGACTGTGAGAGAAATAAGAGGAAGTTACAGCGGGTTTGTTGTAGGTTGTATCCCTTCATTTGCTGGATAATAATAAAGGAAGGACCTGGCAATTTCTTTGGTGGACGTAGCCCACACTGGGTCAACCACGTATATATGTGTCTCTATTGTATTGTGTATCTTTTATATTTTATTTCTGCATTTGTTTTATTTATTGCTCCACGGTCCTGTTTTTCTAACAGATTGATCTCATAGACTTACAGGTGGGTAGAAGAGAAGTCCCAAATTTCCAGGTGGGCAAGGGAAAGAGAGGAGACTATCTGGAAGTCTCAGGAGCTCAGAAGTGAGTTCATGTCAGCAAGGAGTGTTGATGGATGAATATTCATGTGGATTTGTAGACCATGTGAATGAATATGATGAGAAGTTAAATACTTTCACTATCCAGGAGGAGGATCAGAGGAGTATTTTGATTATTGGAGGTATCAAGACATTCCTACCAAACATCCAAGTAGAGGCTAGTGCACATGATGAAAGTGCAGCAGAAGAAGAAAGACAGTCAACAGAAACTCTCGAAGAGGAAGAAATGGAGAAGACACTGATGTCTACCCCAACAGAAGGAGAAAAGAATTCA
Organism: Picea engelmannii; assembly: GCA_009831015.1. Lineage (NCBI taxonomy): Eukaryota > Viridiplantae > Streptophyta > Pinopsida > Pinales > Pinaceae > Picea > Picea engelmannii. The sequence continues at coordinate 284,507 of ML790186.1, read as the reverse complement.
ACAGAGTTGCTCAAAATTTTCAGCCAGGTAGTTGAACAGGAAATGACTGCAGCATTGGATCCTGCAGCAGAAGGAGAAGCATACATCATAGGTTTTGCTGAACTGTATGAAGAATTGGAAGCCCTAGAAAGGAGGGTAATGGTGAAAATTTTTCACATCCAATAGGCTAATTTGGAAGCAGGTGGAGGAGCATACCAGCCAGAGGAATGGCTGGAGGGAGTTGGAGATATGTCAGTACAAGAGGATATGACAAAAGATAATCTATCAGAGAAGGAAGTCAAGCAACAACTAAGTTGTGAGACTACAAGACTAGAGTCTGCAGTAGAGTGGCAACTTAGTGCCACAAGAGGAGATGAAGACATCATGGGAGATCAAGTAGATATTCCCTTTGAGGAGGAAGTGCAACTGAGAAGACTGCATAAGGAGAGCCAGCCACTGGAGAAGCTGGACAGGGTGATAGAGGAGTTCAGGAAGCGGATGTTGAGGTCAGTAGAAGCAGTCAGCAAAGGGAATATGAATAGGGGAGAACCTGCAATAGCAGCAGGGAAGAAGGAGAAGAAGAAACAACAACAACGACATTGCTGGAGAGGAGTAGGAGGATAAATCCAAGGGAGAGTTTCAGATCCAGGAGGATTTCAACACTCGATAAGAGGAGATCATTATTTTCCCAGTAGTGGAGTATGATGCAGGATCATCTCTCCACCTCAGCAACACGCCAGCATTCCATCACATCAACACACATTTTAGAGAGGGAGAGACATTAACCCTCCCATTTTTAAATTCGAAATATAATCCTATACAGATTCATGTTGTAAGCTTGAGTAAAAAACAAGCCATATCTCTGAACAGACAGAAGATAAGGTTGCCTTTAATGCTTGAAAGGTTGATGGCTCTAGGTTCAATTCAGACTAGATGGCCATTTATGAAACTTCAATATAATAGATGAGGTTAGGTGGAGAGGATAAGCTCGTAGATCCCTCTTTCGTAAGGAGATCTTGCATCAAATTTCATGAGGAGAATGTGAGAGAGTATTAGAAGACTTAGGAGATAGAATAGTTCTGAGAGAGAGATTGAGAGAACTAGGACTTTGTTGTAGTCCAGTTTTTCTAAACATCTATATAGACACACATAGATAATAGAAAAGAATTTTTTCCTACACATAGTGTGTTTATGTTTTTGTGTTCATTATTATGCTTGTATTTGTCGTTCATGTTGTGAATGTATGAACTAGTGAATTATTGAATGAGTTTCAATTATTTCTCTTCTTTGAGTTTTTGAGTGCAAGGAGTGCACACAGTCTGCAAGGAGTGCATTAACAGAGGTGAGTTAACCTCAGAGAAGCTCAGGAGAGATATGGTTGAACCTTCATCAGTAGAAGTGCAAGGAGTGCACTGGAAGAACTATGTGTTGGGTTCAAAAAGAGACAGAGTTATTGACACTCTGTAAGGAGGAGCTCTGCAAGGTGTGCATTGAGCAGGGAGAATGCTAGGAGGGCACGAAGAATTTCTTTTCAAGAAATCCTTCGGATCTGAGTTTGACAAAATCCCAGAAACACAAGGAGTGCATGGGAGAGGGAAATCTACGAGGAGATCAATCTCAGAAGAGTTAACGCAAGGAGTGTGTATGAGACAGACTTATTCTAAGTCCAAAATCTCAGAAGAGATAACACTTTCAAGAGTCTAAGCGAGACCCAAGATAGTCGGGTTCACAAGAGAAAATTCAAACACTGAAACCTTTGAACATTGACAAAAATATTCCAAGTTGGAAGAATTCAAAAGATCAAGAGGAGGAGAGAAAAAAACCATCATATAGGTTGTGGGGAGGAGCATGGACCATTAGATCAGTGTCTAGCGAACAAAAAAAGTGCAGAGGAGAAGAAAAGATCCCATTCGTTGGATCGAAGCGAAGAGGATCAACAATCGTTGGATCCAGATGGAGGTGCATGAGACTTAACATTGTGCACACACATGAGAGTGGACTCACAAAAGTACCAAAGTCATTTTGAATCTTCCATCACCTAGAAGGACATGGGGTAAAAATCTATCCATTTCAGGTGAAGACGCTCCGGGAGGAATGAGCGCCCAAAAGTTTGAAACTTTTGAAGCCCGAAGAGCTGAAGAGTTGGAGGCAATCTGAGCCGTTAGATTCAGAGGAACACATGTCAGTAAGTCTTGATATTAGGAGGAAGACGAGGGTGTAATTTTGAAACATCTGAATCTCGAATAGTTGAAGAGCCAAGGGTCGTTGATCTGCTAGGAGACAGTTGTCAGCATATCTGAGTTTTCGAGTAAACGCACTGCATAAGAAATGAGTGTATAGGAGTTTGACACTCCCAAATCCTTAAGCGTCGAAGTAGATGAAGAGAATATGGACCGTCAGATCCATAAAGGACATGTGGTGAAAGATCGTGAACTCTGAGTGAAATCACTCCGGGATAACGCGAAGGATGGAAGTTTGAAATCGTTGAAGCCTGAAAAACCAAAGTATCTAGGAGCCATCGATCCATGAGAGGATAGGTGTCATTGGACCGTAGACTCTGGGTAAAAATTTCAGAGGAAAAATGAGCGAAGGGGAATTGAAATATAAGATTTCCGAAGGCCGAAGTCTTGAAGCAGACCATAGCCATTGATATGGGTTGGACAGGTGTCACCTGATCATAAAATTTGGAGGATCTTACTCCGGGGCTTTTGTGAAGTAGTGTTTTAGGAATATCCTGAAGTCCCGAAGCCTAAAAATATTCAGGGCCATTGATCCGAAAGTAATAACGTGGATCGTTGATTTGCGAGGGGACATGTGGAGGATAGAGACTCACTCTGTTGGATAACTACTAGATCAAGGAGGAAAATTGTCAGAAGATCCAACACTCTGAAAGGATTCACTCCATAGGTTTGTGGTTGTGAGATTTGAAATCACTGAGGGAAAAAATCCTGAAGCAGATGATAGTCATCTATGTGAAAGTGGACACATGGCACCATATTTGGAATTCTGGGTACAGATCACTTTGGAGGAAAGAAGAGGGAGAAAGTGCCAAAGTCCCGGAGCGGGAGTAGAACCGTCGATTTAGGGGGACACGTGGCGAGAGATTGAGTTATTTCGGAGAAATCTCTCTGGAAGGAAATGATAGTTTGAAAACTGAGATTCTCGAAGGCCGGATTCACGGAGGTGATCATGGACACTCATTTAAAGGGACAGATGTCAGCAGATCTTCCACTCCAGAATATTTCCATATAGAGGAGAGTAAAGTTTGAAAATTGAAACTCCCGATGCCCGAAAGGCGAAATCAACGACAATCATTGATTTAGAGAGGAACTACGTGGCGACAGATCACGAATATTTGAGATCATGTGTGAAGGGAGAAGAGACCATTGATTGGACAGTTGGCCAGAGGCAGGTGAAGATTCGATAATAGTCGTTGATCAAGAAGTAGGACCGAGAGGTTGAATATCAACGGTGGGGAAGAATTGTGGGGCCAAGTCATGCTCGAAAGATAATATTTCTTGAGCGGGCCGCAATTTCAACCACTGTTACGATGAAGGGATATGTGGCACCTAGAGGTGGATTACAGGGCAAAAAGAGGGTTGGTCTAAAATAACTCTTTTCCATGCCCGCAATCGTATATTTCCACAAGGTCATAGCCTAGGGGTGTATGTAAGAAGGGACTATTGAAAAGGGAGCTAATTCCCGAAAATTGAAGAGTGTCAGAGCACGCGGACAAAGGGTGCAGGTATCATAGGACCTATGATTAAAGGGAAAGAGGGTCCTGTGTCTAATTGTTTTTGGGTTCAATCAAGATCCCTAAGAGTCGATCCGACTCAGAAGAAAGAAATATCCTAGACCAAGAGTTCGCAGAACCCCAGGAGGGTAGGGGGGATGCATCAAAAATGTTGCAGAAAACCCATCCACTTGAAGTGTTGTGACTATTGTACCTTGTTCTATGAATGCAAATACTGTAATGGTTGATGATCGGTATGAATTATTGTCTCCTTTCCCATTAAGTAATGCTTTCATTTTTTTACACTTTGTACTAACACATACAATTTCTTATCATATGTTGGATAGTTAATCATATCTTGAGTGAAAGTATCATAATGATAACATATAGATTTACCTCATTACATCAAGACTGTTCCCATGGCATATCCACTTGCATTGGTTAGAATTTAAAATGATTTTTGTAGATCTAACAGTGCCAAAACTAGTGTGGTGCTTATCTTTTCCTTCAATATCTCAGAGGCTTTATGTTGCTTGCCTCCCCATTGAAAGACTTGTTTAATACTTGTTAATGCATGTAGTGGTGTTTCTATGTATAAAAAATTAGCAATGAATTTTTTCCAGTACTGTACTACTCCTAAGAAGCTCCAGACTTCATTGGCAGTAGTTGACATGGGACATTTTACAAGGAATTCTACCTTTATGAGATCTATCTTTAATTGACCATTCCCTACAATGTATCACATATATACCAAAGATTTTTTTCCAAATTTACATTTAGATAACTTGATATACAACTTCTCCTTTTTCAAGAGTTCAAATATTGTCATGACATGCTTTATATGATCTTCCCATATTCGACTAAAGATCAATATATCATCTAGATAGACAATAACAAAATAATCTATGTAGGGTTTGAACACATCATTCATTAATCTCATAAATGTTGCTAGTGTGTTACATAACCCAAATGGCATAACCAACCATTTGAACAGACCTTGCTTGGTCTCAAAATCAATTTTCCATATATTTCCCTCCAAAATTTTGATCTGATGGTAACCACTCCTCAAGTCGAGCTTAGTGAAACACATCACATTTTTTAACTGATCTAATATATCATCAATCCTAGGAAGTGTATAACAGTTCTTTACCATAATATTGTTCAGGGCTTGAAAATAAATACACATACTCCACATTCCATCCTTCTTCAGAACTAAAACAATAGGAGAACCACATGGAGAGGATCTTGGTCTGATGATTTATTTATTGAGAACCTCCTCAACTTGCTTCTTTATTTCTGCATTCTCGATTATTGATGACTTGTACATTCCAATGTTCGGAAGCGGAGCATATTTCTTCAAATATATTTCATTTTCAACCTCTCTATTTGGAGGAAACCCTGTAGGTTCTTAGAACAAATCATCATAATTAGATATGATGTTGATCTAGGTGAATATTGGTGGCCACCCACCTATCCCAACTAGCTCCTCGTGTCTATTTTTGTTCAACACGTTCTTCTGTACTGCTTTGTAATTGTGGGTTCTACACTTATGGGGCTGTCATAAGCCCCACACATCCTCCAGGTGGATACGAGTGGCCTCTCGCGTAATCCAATTGGCTTATTTTGTATGTTTTCATGTCATCATATCTTGTTGTACTTCCAGGGCTGTTTTGGGTCCCTAAATGTTGTTTTTTTGTCTCTCCACATTCAAACTGTAGACATAGTTAGAGTTTGATGTTGGAATGTGTATTTATCTGAAAGACCTTTCCAATGGGTTATTACCTGCCTAAAACAGAGATCGTATGCAAAAGTTACGGCCCTAGGAAGTTGAGGTACCAGATTACACCAACTTACCTATAGGGCCCACATGACTTTTGGCGTTTCACCTTCTAGAGTTAGGTTTTTAGATGTCTAGGATTTTGGAATTCATGAGTAATATAAAAAATTCCTATGGAGCCTCATTGTAATCCATTCTTCTCAGAAAGATGTGTGTAGCAGCCCATCTCTTCTCAGAGATAACTACCACCATTCGAGCAAGTTTCAGTTCTGCAGTTTTACAGTTTCATACTATTTCATTATTTAATAGAAGATAATTGTTCACTGGATATTTTTTTTATTCTCCATATCTCTATGTTTATTGTATTCAGTCTATTAATCAATTTGTTATGCTCCTAAATTTGGATTAGTGGTATTAGAGCGGTTTGCTCTTCATTTATTTTTCTTCGTGCATGTCCCCAACAAGATATGGGTACAAGAAGTTGGGACTCGAACAAATTGAACCATTACCAAATCGGTTGCACCAAGCCCAATAAAAACCCATGGGAGATGAAAAGAATGATGATGGTGCAGGAGATCCTATTAAAATGTTTCTCTAGGAAGCCCTCGTGCAACAAAGGAATGAAATGATGGAAAATTTCACGCAGATCCTTCGACGAATGCCCACAAGAGAAGCATCTTCATCAAGCGGCCATGAAACCCCCTTCAAGGTAAAGGTAAATTTTGATATTCCATTATTTGAAGGACTGATAGATGCAGATGATGTAGATAAATGGTTGAATCTGCTCGAAGGATATTTTTCAGTCCACAATTTTTCTGATAGGGAAAATATCACTTTTTCACTTCTCAAGGTCATTCCCCATGTTAAATATTGGTGGGATACTTACTCTAAGAAAAGGGTCATGGAGGAATATACAATATTTGTGTTGGCCCCTACATGGGATTCCTTCCAGGACACCATTAAAGAATAGTACTACCCTGTTGGAAGCTACGAGGACCAGTACACCAGATGGACCACCCTACGTCAAGAAAGGGACCAGACAGTACAAGATTTCACCAATATTTTCCATATCCTACGCACCAAATTGGGTATCAAAGACTCTGAGCATCATCTAGTGCTCAAATACCGTAGTTGTTTTCATAGATACATTCAGATAGAAATGGAGTGATCCAAATTATTTTGAGAATGACATGAAGGCATAAATATAATCGAGATATAACAATGAAATACACAAAAATATAGAAGAGAACACATAAATATAGTGAAAACCAAATTCTATTGTTGAATAAGATAGAAAAACATTGTAGAACACAAACTGAAAAAAATGGGGTAGCTTATCTCTAAAAAGAAAGAGATTTTGGCTATGCTTCATTCACAATAAGCTTAACATCACACTCCATTGCATGCTTAAAGGGCCTCCTTCACCTCAATTATATATGAGAGAGTGAGAGGAGAACAATTCCCATGATGCATGTGGGATAAATTGGACTAAGTTTATAAAATGCCATAGGCATGTAAAATAATAGGACTTCCCGAGTGGTCACCCATCCCAATACTACTTTATCCTGAGCATGCTTAACTGCGGAGTTCTAATGGGATCCGGTGCATTAACGCTACGTTGTAGGAATGTACATAAGACCACTAGGAAATCATTAAATGATGCCTGGAATTAACAAATGGAGATGAAATTACATTCCATTCCCCATCAAAAGGGTGAATATCATGGTTTATCAAAACCACATGCTCAAAATGGTGAGTCAATGGAAGAGTTGGATGGACACTCAGATCCATCTAGATCATGAATTTCCTAGACATAGCCTCTTTGGGAACGACTTATAGATACGTTGTCAAGATCAAGCAGAAATTTAACAAGAAATGATGAGATTTTGGACCTACAAACCCCTCACAACCGAAGCAGGGTAAATGCATCCCCAACCCACATAGTAAGGGACCAATTCGAGATGGCCTCCCTTAGGAAAACCAATCCAAGCAACAACACAAGAAGGGAATTGAGAATATGAAGAACGACACGGGAAAATGTTGCGAGTACCATAAAAGTCCTTGGCACAACACCGAAGAATGTCGCTCCAAGAAGTCCCTCATGGTCGAGTTGAAGGTTTCCAAGTCAGAGAACGATTATGATTCCAAGTCAAATCCTGAAGGAGGGAAGCGGATTATCGATGTTGAACCCAGTGCCACTATAGCTACCACCAAAGTTCGGTCGAGCAAACCAAAAGAAATAGAGGAAGGGGAATGCCTCTTTCACTCACAGATGTGGGTCAAGGGGGCTCCGATTCATTTCATTGTCGATAGAGGTAGTCAGAAGAACCTGATTTTAGTAGAGGCTGTCAAGCGGTTGGACTTGCCAATGACACCAGACCTGCATCCTTACACCATCGGTTGGCTTCGCCAAGGAAGAGATCTTTGTGTCAGTGAACAATGTCATCTTCCCTACAACATAAAGTCTTTCAAAGATGAGGTATTGTGTGATATTGCTCCCCTTGAAGTTTTTGATGTTCTTTTAGGACAACCATATTTGTGGAAGCATCATGTTGTGTATGAGTCTAGACCTCGTAGTGTTATTATTACTTTGGGTAGACAATTATACAGGATCCCAGAGTTAGCACCGCCTACTTATATTTGTTTAATCTTTTCTAAGGAATGTAGTAAGGTCATTTCACAGACCGAGAAGTTTTTCTTCTTTGTAATCCCTGCTCACGGTAAGTAGAAGGTCGTCACCACATCTATGGCCTCTACACAACACCTCTCTTCGTAGCAGAAACAAGTGGACGGGATCATGGAAGAATACAGAGACATCTTCTTCTCACCTATAGGGATACCAAAACATTGCCAAGTCAAGCATCAAATTGATCTGACCCCTGACACACCTCTACCTAATGGACCAGTCTATCAGTGCTCGCTGATGGAGAATGACAAAATCAGGCATCATACCTAAGATATTATTCAAAAGGGGCACATTAGACCCAAATCCTCCCCTTGCGGAAGCCCGATTGTATTGGTGCAGAAGAAGGACGAGACTTGACGAATTTGCATTGATTACAGAGCCTTAAACAAAATCACAGTCAGGAACCGCCACCCCATTCCCAGGATTGATGACCTTCTTGACCAACTTAAGGGGGGAAATTTCTTGAGCAATATTGACCTAAAGTCTGGCTACCACTAGGTTCCCATCGAACCAATGGATGTATGGAAGACAACCTTCAAGTCTAAGGAAGGTCTCTACGAATGGATAGTCATGCCCTTTGGCTAAAAAAATGCACTAGCCACTTTCATGAGGTTGATGGATGATGTATTGAGACCCTTCGCCAACTCCTTTTTGGTGGTATATTTGGATCACACTTCATCTTCAAAAGAACGTGGGAAGAGCACATGTGGCATATTCAATAGGTTTTGAGAACTTTGTGGCAACACAATTTGTATGCCAACTTGAAAAAATTCTCTTTTGGAATGAACAAGGTCCAATACTTGGGATACATTGTTTATGATCATGGGGTACATGTTGATCCAGCTAAGATCCAAGTCATTTGTGACTGTCCAGCCTCGACCACACTGACTGAGCTTCGGAGCTTTTTGGGGCTAGACAACTTCTACCAATGGTTCATGTTGGGATTCTCCCATATTGCATGGGCCCTTAGCCAAGTGACCAAGGGAGGTGGTAGGGCCAAATTCATGTGGGGGAAGGAGAAACAATGAGAATTCGAAGATATGAAGCATCGATTGTGCTCAGCTCCAGTACTCTCCTTGCCCGATTTGCAACAACCATTCAAGATTGAGACTGATGCATATGACTATGTTGTGGGATCAGTTCTCACTCAGCACGGGAATCCACTGGCATACCATAGTGAGACACTCTCCGATATTGTCTGGAAATGCCCCACCTATGACAAGGAAATGTATTCCATTGTACAAGCCTATCTTCAATGGAAACATTACATTCTTGGGAAAGAGAATATCATTCACACTGATCACAAGACTCTGCAGTTCATAAAGACACAGGGAAAATTGTAGAATGACCACCATCAGAAGTGGTCCACCTACCTTCAATAGTTTCATCTCAACATCAAGTATAATATAGGTATCTCCAATCGTGTTTTTGATTTCCTCATTTGGCCCCCTGTGGTTGCACTCACCACTGTGCTCCATTCCTGTGGACTTGAAGCCTCTGAGTGGCCCCAACTTTATCAGTAAGGTCCATACTTCACCACCACATATCATCTCTTGGGTACAGGTGTAACTGTCACTGATTTTCACATTCAAGACAAACACCTATGCCACCTGGGACATCTCTATGTTCCTACAAGTGAGCATGCAAAGCTAATTTGGGAAGCCCACTATAGTTGGGTGGTAGGACATTTTGGCGTAGAGAAAATTGTGGTCGTTCTTCAGAAACATTTTTATTGGCCAAAACTTTGACAGGACGTTAGCAAGTATATAAGATATTTCACTTCCTGTGCCATTTCTAAGTCAACCATCAAGAAGAAAGGCTTATATACCCCTCTTTTGATTCCCTAGAATCCTTGGGAATCCATATCAATGGATTACATGTCTGGATTTTCGTCCACCAAGAAAGGAAATGACTGTGTGTTTGTGGTCGTTGATCGATTTTCGAAGATGGCCATCCTCACAACCTGTATGAACAATGTCATAGAAGAAGATACTACCAAGCTCTTCTCCGAACAAGTGTGGGTCCACTTTGGGATACCACAGACCATCATCTCCAACCGAGACAATAGGTTCCTCGACACCTTTTGGTCGAGTCTCTGGTCTCTGTTGGACACCAAGCTCACAAAATCCACTACTTTTCACCCCCAAACCATTGGCCAAACATAGATCATCAATAGGATGATTGTGCACATCCTACACATGTACAATTCTAAGCATCCACGTAAATGGGACGAGGGTCTCCCCTATATCCAACATAGTTACAACATGGCTCTTCATAGTTTCACTGGCCATAGCCCATTTCAGGTGGGTCTGGGATTCCAACCCTTGGGACCCATTGATGTTTCACTCCCTCTTTCCACCACACAAATAGACTCTTCCCCTGATCAGTCTGCAATCGACAAAGCCACAAGATTCATTGAGTGGATTCAGCACATCCGCCAACAAGTCCAGAAGATTTTGCAGAAATCCAATTTTAAGTACAAGCAGTGCGATGATCAACATAGGGTACCACATCAGTTTCAGGTTGGTGAAAACGTCTGGTTACATCTACGGAATGAGTGTCTCACTGGGCCCCATCGAAATCTTCACTCACTTCTTTATGTGACTTAAACTATCACCAAGGTTGTGGGTAGCAATTCTTTTGATATCAACACTCCACCCTTCCTTGGTTTGTATCCAATATTCAATGTGGACCTCATTCGGCCATATTTTCCAACATTATTGGACACTTCTGAGATTGCAAAACAGCTGACACCAACAGATCTCAACTATGACTTCATGGAACAAGCATCCACTGATTTGATGGTGGAAACACAGGTCAAGGGAACTTGCCAGTAGCGGATCCAGCTTTATCGAGTTGTCAAGGAAGGGAAACTCCTACACCAAGGAAAGTGGCTCACCCAGGGCCAAATGAGCAAAATTTTCCTCACCTAATGAGGGAACTCAACACAATGGATACCATTGCTTCCTAAGGGGAGAGGATTGATCCAGGTGGATATTTGTGGCCACCACCTATTCCAACTGGCTCCTCATGTCCGTTTTTGTTCAACTCGTTCTTCTGTACTACCTTGTAATTGTGGGTTCTACACTTTTGGGGATGTCAGAAGCCTCACACATCCTCTGGGTGGATACAGGTGGCCAATCGCCTAATCCAACTAGCTTATTTTGTATGTTTTCATGTCAACACATCTTGTTGTACTTCTAGGGTCTTTTTGGGGCCCTAAACGTTGTTTTTCTGGCTCTCCACAAACAAAATGTCCATGGTGTCAGAGTGTTATGGAAGACTGTGTAGCTATCTAAAATACCTTTCCAACAGGCTATTATGTGCCTAAAACGGAGGTCGTATGCAAAAGTTACGGCCCTAGGAAGTTGAGGTACCAAATTACACCAACTTACCTATAGGGCCCACATGACTTTTGGCATTTCACCTTCTAAGGTTAGGTTTTTGGATGTCTAGTGTTTTGTAATTCATGAGTAATATAAAAAATACCTATGGAGCCTCATTTTAATCCATTCTTCTTAGAGGGATGCACGTAGAATCCACATCTCTTCTTCGAGATAGCTACCACCATTCCAGCAAGTTTCAGTTCTACGGTTTTATAGTTTCAACCTATTTCATTATTTAATAGAAGATATTGTTCACTGTATATTTGTGTTATTCTCCATATCTCTGTGTTTATTGTATTTAGTATGTTAATCAGTTCATTCCACTCCTAAATCTGGATCAAATGTTCATCAAATCATGTTTATGATTTGTATCACAGCCTGATAAATAATTTGTTATGTCTTTTTTTTTTTTCGTTTCACTATCATGAGAAAAAAAATATTTACTTGCGCTCAGGAGTCTCTTCATTTTCCCTATGCTCATTAAAGAAAAAATAGTTTTTGTAATGAGCTCTGAAAATATATTCAACCCCATCTTTGAAAATATGATATTAATTATCTTCTCGGTATAATACAACCTTCCTGTCAAATATATATAGACTACCCAAGACAATGTCGCAAATGACAATAGGCACAACATCTAACTCGACCTCGTCAAAGAACTTAGTTGTAATTTCACATATGATTTTACACTGCTTTGTTACGTGAAACTTAGCATAATCATACACCCAACCTAATGGATATGTATTTTTGTGAGGTGTCATATTCAAACCCAACTTCTTAACAATTTCTTTAGATATTAGGTTAACATGAGATCCACTATCAAATAAAGTATCTACCTTGGTATGCTTGACTATCACTATGGCATGAAAAATCTCACTTCTCTTCTTTTGATTAATATCACTTTCCACTTTGGCGGATTGAACTGAAGAATTTGAATTGATAGATGATATACATTTTCTTCCTATGGCCATGGTCATAGATTCATATCTAGAATCTGACCCTAGATCCTTATGAGTTGATGCAACCATCTTATGCTTCCCTTTTTCCTCGAATTTCTTTGGTCATAATTCAACATGCAACTTCCAACACTATGATTCCTCATGTCTCTTTTTCTTACAGTGGGAACATGTAGGTCTTCCCTCAACTTGATTCACTATGGCTTATTTATTACTCTTCCATTTACCTTTCATTTTCGTATCGAACTTGAATGGCTTCTTATCTTTTCTCGCATGATTACCCTTAGTAGCCTCTAGACGTGTAGCTTGTATTGAAACCTTTTCAATGTTAGTAGGTATAAACATTAGAATAGTGTGAAAAATATATGAGGGCATGCCACCAATATACTTCAAAAGAGTTTCATGAGTATACAACGGAATCCCTAGTGATAATTCCTTCTTTTTTAATTCTTGTGTATATGCTTGAATTCTCTGGCCTTTGTCAGGAAATGAGAGACACTTCCACACTAAACCTAGAAGAAGAGAAAAATAATTTAATCAAGAATGCAAATGACAAAGAAATCATACAAAATATAAATATTTTACCCTGGAAACCCAAACCGGGAAAACCAACATTCCTTGAGAAGTTTGCTCTCTTGTTGTCTTATTCAATCTGAATAAAAGGTTACATGTCTAACCTTGGTACAAACCTAAGACACAATCGATATCATACCCTATTTATTGTGCAAGAACAACCCTGTAGCCAATCTGGCTTACATCTACATGACCAAGAACCTTCAATTTACACATGTATTAGCCTTTACAACCTTAAAACATGCCTCTTTATAGGCTTTACAACAGGAAAAACCATAAACACTTGGAGCCCAAAAAAGGTTATAGATCCATGTAGAACATTGGCTACAAATCTCACAAATCCCAGGATTTTGTTACAATCGACTCCAACCCATATTACCAGTCAACCTTCATTCAATGTTCAGTCGGTCGCCATATGTTTGCCTATTGACCTCTTGTCATTTGACCTCTTCGACTTGATGTCAATTCCTTTACCATGTCAAACTTCCTTAAACTTCAACTTCGACTTTACCTGGTCGAATAACCTTGACCTTCAACTTGTTTTCAATCCACCTTGACTTAGATCATCAATCGATTCACCTCGACTAGACTTTCACTACAAATAATATGACAACCCAACATTCTCTCACTTGTTTTCTTCTTTGTTGAAACAAGATATTCCTAAAATTTCGTTCACAACCCCAGGGAAAAAATTCCCATTGCCTCTATACACCAAGAGAGCTTCACAACACTCACAAACTTGGTCAATGAGTCTGTTATGTTTTCCAACATGTCTACTTTCTATAGTATCACCTTGTTACTTTCCACCATGTCTCTTACAAAATGGTATTATAAATCAATTTTATTAGTCTTTGAATGATAAGTAGGGATGTTTTCTAGGAATATTGTTCTTTGAACGTCACAACTTACCTTCATATCTCTCTGCTCAAACCTGATTCTTGAACACAACCTTTGCAACCATACCACTTCTTTTCTTCCATGAGTGGTTGCCATGTATTTATATTCTATTGTTGACAAGGCTACGATTGTCTATCTCTTACTCATCCAACTTATTTCTCCACCGAACATCTTGAAGACATATATGTTGGTCTACCTCTTTCGATCCAGGTCTCCAACCTAGTCAGCGTCGACAAAGCCATGTACATTTAATTTACCATTGTCACCTCAAGCTATTCCTTGGTAGCATATAACATAGTCCTTCATACCACACAAATATCTGAACACTCTCTTGACACATGTCTAGTGCTCCTTTCAAGGTGTCGACATGTACCTCCTCAACACTTCCACTACATGGGAAATGTCTCGTCGAGTGCAAACCATCGCATACATTTGACTACCAACATAACTTGCATAGGGAACATGTTCCATATATTTCTTCCTGTGTATTTGGACATTGTTCAACAATAATCCTTGCTCCCACAGGAATTGGCACCTTCACCGATTTTTAATCCTACATGTTGAATCGTTTCATAATTGTTTCAATATACTTTGTCTGATTCAACCAGATATTTCTAGTGGCTCGATCACTCTTAATCTCCATTCCCATAATGAATTTAGTTTCACTGAGATCCTTCATGTCGAACTTTGAGGATAACTTCTTCTTCGCCTCCTTTATTTCTTCCATGTTTTTTCCAATCAACAAATTGTCATCGACATACAACACTACATATATGAAACGTCCACCTTGTTTTTTTGAATATATGCAGTGATCAACTTTGCTTCTCACAAATCATAAAATAAGGATGTATGTGTCGAACTTCTAGTACCACATCCTTGGCAATTGCTTTAGACCATAAAGGGATCTTTTCAGTTTCCACACCAACTCTTGATTTCCCCTTACTACAAATCCTTCAAGTTGTTTCATGTAGATTTATTCTTCCAGGTCCCCATGTAGGAAGATTGTCTTCACATCTATCTATTCTATTTCCATATCAAATTTTACAAACAAAGAAATTATTACTCTAATGGAAGTTAGTTTTGCAATAGGGGAAAAAATCTCACCGAAGTCGACTCCATCAACTTAGGAATAAATTTTCTCTACCAGTTGAGCTTTGAACTTATTGACTTGTCCCGCGACATTCATATTCTTCTTGAATAACCACTTTCTACCGATAGGCTTTCTTCCACTAGGTAAATTGACTAAATATCATGTCTCATTCTTGTGCAAGGATTCCATCTCTTCGACCATGGCGTCCTTCAATATTTTACCCTCTGTAGAGTCGAATTCCACACCGACCGACTTGGTCTCATCATTGATGGAAGTTAGCACAATGTGGAACGAAATTCAGGTGAATTATTCCTTTTTACTGGTTTTCTTATTCTTTTTGACTTACTTACCACCGAACTCTATTGTTCTACCTCTTCCTCATATTCAATCGACTCATATAAATCATCTTCTTCGTTCCTCATTTCAAACCACGCCATATTAGGATTATTCTCGATCTGAACAACTTCCTCAGGCTTAGGCTTACCTCCAACTTCTCTGAAGACCACATCTCGATTGTACACTATTTTCCTTGATGCAGGATCTTAGAGCTTATATTCTTTAATCCCTTCTTTATACCCAATGAAAATACAATTGACTACCTTCTTTTCCAACTTGCTTCTCTTTTCCTTGGGAACATGCACAAATGCATCACATCGAAATAATTTGATATATGAAACCGAAGGATTCTTACCCGACCATACCTCATGTGGGGTCATGTTGACTAGAGTCGACGAAGGAGACATATTCACCAGATATATTGCAGTGTCGACTGCCTGCGCCCAGAATTCTTGTGCGAGCCCAACACCACTGAGCATGCTCCTTTCTTTATCCATCAACCTTTTGTTCATTCTCTTAGAAACTCCATTTTTTTGTGGGGTATATGGTGTGGTGTACACTTCTTACATAACTGATCAAATTATTTTCCACAGAATTCACCACCATTGTCAGTTCTTAGCACCTTAATCTTCTTATATGTCTAGTTTTCTACAAAAGATTTAAGCTCTTTAAATTTATCGAAAACCTATGATTTTTTCCTTAGGAAATATATCCATGTCTTCATGGATAAATCATATATGAAGGAGACATAATATAAGGATCCACCGAGTGAACACATTGTAATTGGGATAAACAACTCACTATGCACCAATTCTAGAATCCCATTTTCCCTTGTCGCTCCAGATGGGAACCTCACCCGACTTTGTTTTCCATATATGCAATGTTCACAAAATTTGACCTCTAAACCAAATTCAAGAAAACATTCGAACATACCTTTTTTGTTCATAGCTCGAAGTAATTTTTCTCCATTGTGTCCCATCCTCTCCTGCCATAGCATGGTCGGGTCGATTTTATCATGTCTTGTCGAGTCGATTTGTACATACTCATTGTGATTCATGTTGAGTTGAGTCTAAGCCAAGTCAACTTTAGGAGAAATGATGGTGTTGCATCCAGTCAAGTCGACATTCCCTAATAAATTGTATAGGGTTCCGTTCCAAACTCCTTTCACTAATACCATCAAACCTTTGACCATATTGCATGAATCCTTTAGAAACAGAGTGTGCACTCTAGCATCACTCATCTTACTAACAAATATTAGGTTTCTTGCCAAACCTAGAATGTCTATCACACCTGGAAGCATTCTTTTCGTCCCATCCTATAGTATCAATTGAACTCTTCCTCGTCTGACAATTTTGGTTGTCAAGTCATCCCCCAAGAACATATCACCTCCATCATATCATTCATACTCACAAAACCATTCTCTATGTGGTGTCATATGATAGGGTGATCTTGATTCAATCAACCAAAAACCTTGATCTGACTGTGTACTGGTCAACACTAGGTACACATCACCTCCTTTATCTGGGGTCATCTTTCTCTTAGTCGATTGTTTCTCGTCATATCTCGTACTGAATTCCATCGCCCTCGAATTACAACATTTTTTTAATGCCCAACTTTACCACATTTCCAACATCTTTTTGTCAACTGAACTGGGGATTTAGATATACCTTTCAACTTAGAATTTCTACCTAAGAATTTACTTTTATCTCCTTCAACCGACTGACCTCTCACCACTAAATCATCTTTGGTTGATCCTTCCATGTTCTTTCTTATCATTTCTTCTAACATCAGAGAAGAAACCATGTCTTCTAGCTCTAGTGTGGTTGTATTACTCCCTATAGCCATGACTAAATTATCCCAGGAGTCTGGAAAAGAACATAATAGGCTTATACATTTATCCTCCTTAGTGATTTTAATATTGATAGATGATAATTGTATTAAATTGGTGCTAAACACATTTTAATGCTCAGTGACCGAACTCTCATCACTCTTTCTCAGAAGATACATTTTATTTATGAGAAATAAATTATTTACCAGATATTTCGACAGGTATAAGCTTCCCATCTTGTCCCATAGTTTCTTGGCTGATTATTCACCTAATACATTCAACAGTACTGAATATGCAAGAAAAAGATGAATCATACTTATTTTCGAGTTTCTCCCATTCTTCCATTGACATGCCTATCAACTGGGTACTTGGACATAACGTTGTCCATTGTTATCAATCTATAAGAAGATATTCCATTTTAAGCTTCCAAAGCTCAACATGTCGGCAATTGAATTTTTCTATCTCTATTCTTGAACTGCTCGCCATTATTTACCACGGTCTTTAAAAAAATGTATGACTTACAACTCTTATTGTACCTAGGGTTTAGTTCTCATATTCAAGATTGGTAAATAAAGATCTGATACATTTTTCGAAGGATAACAAATCTTTGATACCACTTGTTAGGAAATGAGAGACACTTCCACACTAAACCTAGTAAAAGAGAAGAAGAATTCAATCAAGAACACAAATGACAAAGAAATCACACAGTACACAAAGATTTTACCCTGGAAAAACAAACCAGGAAAACCAACATTCCTTGAGCGTTCTTCTCTCTTGTTATCTTATTCAATCTGAATAAAAGGTTACATGTCTAACCTTGGTCCACACCTAAGACAAAATCAAAATCATACCCTCTTTCATGCCCAAGAACAACCCTGTAGCCATCCTAACTTACATCTACATGACGAACAACCTACGATTTGCACATGCATTAAAATATTTTTCATTATCCTTTGTGGACTTACAACATGCCTCTTTATAGTATTTACAACAGGAAAAACCCTAAATACTTAACACCTAAAAGGGTTATGTATCCGTGCAGATCATTGGCTACAAATCCCAAAAATATTGGGATCCTATTACTGTCGACTCCAAGTTGTATTACCATTCGACTACTAGTCATCCTTCATTCGATCTTCAACCGGTCGCCACACGTCCACCTATCGACCTCTTGTTGGTTTACCTCTTCGACTTGTTGTTGATCCACCTTGAATTTGATCTTCATTCGATTCACCTTCACTAGACTTTCATTGCAAAGAATATATCAACCCAACAACCTTTACCCTGTCTTAGTAAATTATCCTAGGAAGAGATTACTTTACCCTTTTGAATAAGATCAACTTACATCTTACTCTACCACCATATCAAGGTAGTTCCACTTAGTCGAAGAGCAGCTAACTGTCTCCTTGCAACCTCAGCTATAATATTTTGAACCCTACAATATACTTCTATTTTCTTGATCCAATTTTCCAATTTCTTGGCATACAATTCTCCATCATAAGTTGGGAATTCAAACTTAACATCCAATTTTAGTAATGGAAGATTATGCTAAAACTTCTCAGAGTACTTCTTTCGTCGAGAAGAATGTTTACTTGCTTCAAAAGAAACTGATGATGATGATGAGGATGGTCAAGGGGGCTCTGAAGTTACACCACCTTCAACTCCTCCTCCTTTTACTGAATATTCTTTGCTTACAGGATTTTGAATTTTTTTGTTCTAAATCATATATTTTTTCTTTCAATGATTGAAGCATATCTCTGATCTCTTCATGAGTCATGGGATTATCATATTCTTCTACTTTTTCTGAAGCCATCTTATGTCTTTTAGATCTCTTTCCAATTTTGCACTTATAACTTGCAAGTTTTCCTTTACCACGTTTGAGTTTGGATCTTATAAGCATTCACTAGAAAACACTTGTCAAACCTGCTCTAATACCAACTTGATCCGAAAAATACATATTAGATGCTTATTAATATTTTAATACATAAAAATCATCTACTTGATCTTCGAAATAAAATTATCACTTCACTATATGAAAATTACATGTGAAGAACTTATGTAACCAAATCCATTTTAATGATAAAATAACTTGCAAATAATAAGCTTGAAACGAACAACAATAATGAAATCACATACAGAAGTTGGAAAATGGATTTCACCCAATTTAATTCTACCTCTTTGGGTCTGCTTCCAATAGATACCTTCTTTTATTAATTCTCAAATACTTTCGTTTTACAATGCCTTTTTACATGTTGCTCAAATGCAGAAACATAGTGCATTGTTGTATTCTTGGAGAAAAATCATGCAAAATGAGTATAAAATTATTGAAATTCCATCAAGGTACCATTTGGCACACTTTACGGTGTATCCTCACAACTTTGGTACCCTTGGGAATGAGTTACGAGACTAAACTCTACATTAATGGTGTCCCAAATTCGGTCCACACATGCATTAAATACGGCACGATCCCTTAACCAAATCCCAAATTTCATGGTAGGATTTAACTATAGGTTGGTTGGTTTGTTTTATAAAACTATATGTATGGTTCGTTGGTTATAACCATGGCATATAAAGTGGTATATCGGGGGTTCTATTCCCCATGACCCTTGGCATATTCCATGGGTTTTTTTTATATGGTTACAACCATATGTAATATGGTTATGGTGGAATATATTTTTTAACCTCCACGTAAATTGTGGCACTGGTCATATGCAATAGCTTAATAACCACGGGATACAGTCGAGGTCTTAGGCCCGCAGCCCTTTATCAACCCAATTGAAATTTAACATTAATTCAAATATATTACTTGTCAATGACCTAGTAAGTCTCATTGTATGGCACGTTGGTAGTGGGGGATATGTTAAGTCTTTGGGAATTTATGGAGGTCTTGGGTTTGACCCATGTCGACTCCATATCTTTTACATAACTCTAACCATTATATGCCATTGCGAGGTTTCCATGTGGTGACCTCTCATTGGCTTAACCTAGCCACTTGTCAACCTATAATAGGACCACTTAGATGGTACCTTTCTCAGTCAGCTACCAATAATGATGTTCCAATTGTCACCCTTGCAGTGGTGACACATGTCACCCAAATGACGTCATCACCTATCATGTTGATGTCATCTTTGACCTTTTAGCAAGTTTTACTAAACTTCGACCACTCATAACATTTACATACGAACTCCGTTTGAGGTGAAATTTGTGTCATTGGAAATCTATCACTGAGATCTATGCATTAATGGTGTTTTCAAGAGAATTTGGGATGATTGAATTTTGAGCATTACTGAACCATTCTAGACCTCTGTGTATGTTTCATATCTTTCTACACCTCTGTGAGAATTCCTATATCCTCTTGGATCATAGGTTGTGTATGAGAAGATGTATAAATTCAAAGAAATAATGAGCACTCTGACATCAAAAAAACGAATGACTGCAATAGTTGAGAATAGGAAGTTGTATCTTGAGATCAACCAAATAAGAGTGTAACAACGAATTCTTGTGAAAAATATTGACCCATTGAAAGAGGAAGCATTTTGGGTGATAGAACAACTTGTGGATGCATAAGGAATATTAAAGAAAGCAGTGCAATACAACACAGAGAAACTTAAGACCCCCATTACCACACAGACAACAGAAAGGATTTTGGAGCAAGAAGAACAGGAAAGAGAGAAGGTCACAATCACCAAGGAAAATTTTTAGAAGTTTGTTACGACGTGCTACAAAGCACAATGGAAGGATACATTTGTTGTTGAAGAGGCGAGTTTTCAAGCCCATGAGCATTCTCTCCAGGTCATTGAGAGTTTTGCTAGGAATTGTTCCATGGTGAGTTGGGCATTAGTTGTAGGGCTATGAGACTTCTTGTCTAGTATGTTGATGGAACCCTGGAAGGGAAGTGGGGAAACTAAGGGATTGTTGATCATAGAAGGGGCACACTTCCTTGGGTGTAAGAGGTGTGTAGCGAATGAGAGGTTGTAGACTAGTTGCAACAATGGCACCTTGGACTGAGCAATTATGTTGAGTATCAGACCTTAACCTATCACTAGGAACCTATTTTTCCCTAGTGGATTTAAGCCCCAGCTCGGGGGTGAATTGTTGTTGAAAGTATATGAGAAAAAGAGTCTATGGTTGGGAGGAACGTTTCATTTCTACATGTGTTTGGTGACTTTTCATAAATGATAAGTGTCTTCATGTGCTAGTCTCATTTAATCTATGCTTAATTATCTATTTTTATTATGGGTTCAATTCTTGTATGTCATTGCATATAAGTAATTGTTGGTATTCTGTATAATAATGCTTTCACATGTAAGTGTGGTGTGGATTTTCAATATTTGTAGTCATGCATGAGTATGACAGTTGTTGTTATCTTTCCTATGAAGTTGGCCTTATGATAATGGTCATGAGTCTTCATGGATAAGTTATATTGGTCGTGCGCATAGGGGAAACTTTGTGTGCATAAGAGGTTGGATTTGTTGGTGCACACAAGGAAGCAATCTGCATGCACAAGGAAATATAATTGGTGTGTGATTCCAGAATGGTTGCATGCCTAGTAATGATCACATGTTCAATATGGATTACACGTACAATAGTGTTGTGTGCTCAATATGCTTGTGCATGTAGTTGTTTTGTGTTACTTTCCCTGCTATAAGTTGTGTGGCATGACTCAGCTTGGGGTTGAGTGCATTACTTCAAGTAATTCTACGTAGACTAATGTTATAGAGTAGAATCTACGCACTGGATTTTTGGGTAGCATTGCTAAGTATGAAGTTGGGTAATGTTATAGATTGGTTTCAAAGTAACATAAGTTGATATTGTGTGACATGGCTCAGTCTAGGCGGCTAGGTACATTACAAGTACCCAAGTAGGAATGGACACACTTATTTATACACACTCTGGATACGATCCCGAAGAACTGGTATATAAAACTAGAAGTATGTAGAGGAATAGTAGACTAGGAATATTTGACTCACATATTCAAGGTAACTTTCAATTTTGAATATAATTCCCTTTTGTTCGACATATCTCTGCACATTATCAAGAACAATATATTTACATCAGAATACTTGATCGGACTAGTACACTTATGTAGTGCGCCTAGATATTCTGTGACTATTCAAGAGGTCTTGGAATTCTATAACATTGCTAGAAAATACTAGGAGCATGAAGACCCGAGAAATTTTCATGTAACCAAAACTGAAGGAGAGCATGCAGTAGAGGGTCCCGAGCTTGAATCTATCGAGTATGAAAATCCATTGAAAATGTTGGAACATATATAATCCTAAAACTTGAGCTTTACATTCCACTTCATGAAAATATAATCTTTCCCAAAGTGCTAACTCGAAAGTTAACTTTCGAAATTCAAAACAAATTCATTTCTGGTTAATTGGTAATAATGCATGCATGATATCCGTTGTTGATGAAGTTTCCCCATTTGATCGAACGATCTTATTTTTCTCAGATATTTGGAGCTGACTGACTATTAAAGAGTCAAATCACTAAAGTTTGATCCAGAGCTTCGTGCTTCAGGCGTTTTGAGAAGTCTTAATGATAAAGGACCTGAATCCTGAAAGTGTATGTTCCTCACTTTTCATAAACCTTTAAAGGACACAATTCATAGTACACGTGTATATTTTGATTCTTCCCTGGGTTGACACGCGGCACCCATTTCTGACATTTAAGTTTGAAGATTCATACGATTCTAAGTAACACATGGCACCCCCTATTCTTGACACATCATCTAGAATGACATCATCTTTGACATGTCACTACGGGAAATGACCCTTTGGAAATATAACAAAGAGATAATTCGCAAATCCACGAAGCACTAAAATGCCGAAGTATTAAATTTTAATTAATTTAGATAATTTTGGTCAAAATATAATTAACGACTTCTCACTTAGGAGTTTAGATGTTTACCTTTCATCATATCCTAAAATCTTTGAAATCCTAATTTTTTAAGCACTCGAACTTAATATGATTAATTAAAACTTAAAAGTGATTATTGGATAATTAATCTTTTCTTAGTTTCGGGTTTCGGGAATTTCTTCTCAAGCTATATTTAAAAATCCCGAAGTCTAAATATCTAAAGCACTTGAAGTTAAACATGATTAATTAATATTTAAAAAAAAGATGATCTCATAATTAACATTTCGTAGATTCACGATTCGGGAAATTTCAACTCTGTTTCATCCAAAACTCCCCAACACAAACCGCCGAATACTAATGGCATTTATCACAAATCAATGGTAATGATTTTTAACATAGATTGTGGATATCTAGGTATAATTTCCCATTAAGGATAATAAATTTTCCTTAAGTAAAGGTATACTCGAATCAATGCACCTGATGTGAATAGAAAATGCTTGATTTTGAATTTCATTTTCATCTTCTGTAAAGTAGTAAGTTTTATCCGATTAAGAAGCTCACGTAACTCCTCTGTAATAGGTATCCTCATTCTGTT
The DNA here is from genome assembly GCA_009831015.1 of Picea engelmannii. Lineage (NCBI taxonomy): Eukaryota > Viridiplantae > Streptophyta > Pinopsida > Pinales > Pinaceae > Picea > Picea engelmannii. The sequence continues at coordinate 260,806 of ML790186.1, read as the reverse complement.
TTCGATATCATGGAACCATAGAATATGATGAAGAATATTGATGCAGTCGGTGAAGGTTCAAATCTGAATGCAAACATTCTATCAAACACTACGCCGCGAGATATAGACTCAGTTAAATCTTGGACATAGGTGTTCGAGATTCTGGAACATGAGGTTATAAATTGCCCAGAATATTTCGGCGATGAAGTGGACGATACTCACGAGGCTAAACTCATATATATAGCCCAGTCTGAGCTACACAAGATAGTTGTGTATCCGAGACTCATGCTGTATAATGATATGATAAGTTGGGCCCTGGAAAACGTCGACATCCAAACCAGGAGTATTTTCAACTATCAAAAGTTTTTTGTTGGGTCTTTCCAACCGGAATACATCCAAGTAATGTATAAGCTATCTCTCGATCCTAAATATAATTACAATGTTGTGTTCATGCTGGATTTTGAGAAACATGAATGCATACGATATGACAAGAGCTATCCTGATATAATCAAGTACTGGTGGGGGCACCCAGAGAAATTTAGGGCTGACGCTCATGGAATTTATGCCACAACGTCGTTGGATAATCACATGATTCATGTAGCTATGATTCTTTGTAGACTATTTGGGAAGAAGAGTCCTACTCATTTTTCGGTGGCATTGGTGTCAATTATGCACGAGGTGGTCGAGGGATTCTCTTTTAATTGGGCCAAAAGTTTATCAAACAACTTGGCTAAATAAATTATGGAATACAAATTGGCGAAGACAAAGGGGCAGACTGCACCTTTCTATATGTCCATGTTTATCATGGATGACATTTTCTTTATAACCCCTTTCCCATTGATGAACTGGAGCCGGACCTCGACCAACAATGAACCTATTCACTTCTATCACTCCAAGTTGTGGGAAGACAAGGCCAAATATTGATTCTACGAAATATGCCACCATGTAGTGGTGCTCGTTCATTTATATGTTTTCCCACTCCCTCGAATTTCGGGAAGAATCATGGGAAATCTGTGCAAAATAACAGATTGGTTCATCGAAGAAAACTTCTCCTACATCAGGGTTTTCATATGCTCAGTCCCTACCCATGCTATCCCGATATTTTTACCAAATTGGCTAGTATGCCGAGAAGTATCTTATCAAATAGTAACAGGGTGCATCAACAAGGGGCTGAAAGAATCCCAGAAAAAAGTATGGCCTACCTTCCCTCTCCAGGTTGGTATGTTTTCGTTGTTAGACTTCGGTCACTCCAAAGTGGAAGATGAATCTTTAGAGGATGTCAAGTTGGTTGACATTGAATTAAAAGGCATGACCCACACAAAATCATGGAAAACCACCTGGCCCAATACAACTTGAGGAGATATGTGCATGAAAACTCCCCACATGATAAAATATTTAGGGGAGTCAGGTCCTATGAGGAAGTACTGAACAGATTCCAAACCTTGTCCCTGGATCAACAGGCTAGTTTCCTCAATTTTCAAGGACACAAATGAAACATCTTGCCGAAATTACTATAGGGAGAATCGGTAGCCACTTAACCTACAAAGGAATCTGTACCTCCAGGTTTTGAATCAGGGAACTCTGGTAAACAAGATACTGAGGAAACCCCAAAGGGTTCTGAAGTTCTGACTCAGGAATTGAAAGTTTCATTATCAAGTCCACTAGGCCCTCAGGCGATGTACCAACTTGAAACATTCCGAAAGAAAAGGCAAGATACATCTCCTTCGGCACCAGCCTCATCTGCTGAAAATACTGCTAAGCAACAACCATCTACAGATATCAATACTCTTATTACTTCATTGACTCCTCTGTAGTCTAGTTTCAGGAATCCTTGTTCTAAATTCATTTATGTGGGTGATATTACCCCAATCTTGCCCGAAGAGATGCCTCCTTCATACTTCTTCTTCAACAAGAAATGGAGGGCCATCGTCAAATGAGAAACAAATCAGAAATATGGAGTGATAGTCAAAAGGCAAAGAATGGTATATGATGGATAGAACCGAGATGATACAAAATTCCCAAAGGAATTTGTAGGTTCGTTGGGAACTTTTTCCACTGCTAATCAATGGTCCGTGAAAAATTTGGTTAAACAACTACAATAGAAGTGCCTGTTGGTCGAGAAACTTCAAAAGAAAATACACACAACTGAACAGACTATCCAGAACAAAATGAGTCGAGATTTTGAGCAGATCAGAGAAAATGATAAACAAAAAATTTAAAAACTCTGGGTCAATTTTGATGAGCTCCAAAGGAATTCACAGTTTAATCAAGGACTGATCATCCAACATGTTGAACTAATAAAAAAATTGCAAGCTAGGTTGGAGTTGACCAAAGGTACCTCATTAGATATCTCGTCCTTCCATAATCAAGCACTGGAAATAAATGAAAAACTAGAAAAGGCCCAGCAATATATTTTTATGAAGGTTGATGCCATCCAAAATTCCTAGCAAGCAGTTGATCTTTCCTTGAAAGACATATACATCAAAGAAAGAGAGGCTGGCTCAGCTCGAGTTAATTTTCAAGAGGCTGTCTTTTTGGTACCAAAGAATGATGTCTCAGATGTAGATTGAATTTCACTTCCTGAACAAATAAGAGGTGATATGGCTTTAAAGGCCTAGGAAAAAAATTTAGCAGAAAGAAAAATACTTGTCAGAGAGGTAAATGAAGCTTGTCTAGAAGCATTGTCATCACTAGACAAAGGACTAATTTATTTTGAAGGAAATGTTATCTCCAAAGCCCTGGGTCAAATTGATATAGCAAAGAACCAGTATAATTCCAGAACAAGCAAAGAAGAAGCTTTGACGACCATTCAGAAAATGAACCAAATTGATCTCCTTCAAATAAATAAATGGATAGTAGACCCAAGATTGCAATTACATGTCATATCTCAAGGAGAGGAAAGGATACAAGAAAAGTTGCCTTAGGTAGAGAGGAAGTTATACACTTTCGAGGTGAATGAAGCAATTGAACCTTCAAGGTTGGTGGTGAAATTAGCGAGTAAATGCATCCAATGTATTGAATATGGGAAAACAAGCACATCAGAAAACAAGTAAAGAACATGCACATGCTATTAACATATTTGAGGGACATATGACAGCAAACAAAGAACGTCTGAAATATCATGCCAAATTATTAAGAAGACCAGAAGACAGATATTTTCGGCCTAAAGGAACGACGAAAGGAAGCATTTCAGCCAACAAACGAAAATATAGCAGAGATTGCCAACGAAATTTATCATTCTCTATGCAATGTTTTCGTATTTCGAATATTTTCTATTTTTTATTATAAGAAGTCCAACCATTTTGAGTTGTCACAGTTTTGTATAAATGAATAGATTGAATATCTAGTAAGGGTTTCTTCTTGCTGATTGTAATAGAGAAAACTCTCCTTATTGAGTATTAATACAAGTGCAGATAGAGATTCCAATTTTTTTTTAGTTTGGGTTATGTGTTTCTTCTATTTTTCCATATCTCAGCACTTATTTATGCAATTCCTTGATAAATGTTTGATATCAATTTAGTACAACAACTACTGTAATCGTATTACATCAGTAATTTGTTAAGTAAGCAGTTTTTCCTTTACATTTACTGTGAGTAAATCAAGACCTGTGAGCTATGTGGATTACTATATCTTATACTTTACTCAAGCTTACACTATTTATTTTCTTCCACTACAACAAGGTGATACTCTTCAACAATTGATGCCTTTCTTTTTTTAACAGTTTTGTATTTTCTCTCACATCATTTGATATTACAATTTCAAATCAAACACAAAATACGGCCTCTGTGCTTCCATACCATTAATTTCATTTAAGGAATTTTTCTCATATAACTAAGGTAGAAAAATCATTCTTTAAAACACTCTCTTTAAACTTTCCTGATGCCTGACATTAGTCATTAATGTCAGGAACAACATATTTTTGGCGTCGTTGTTGGGGACGAAGAAACAAAGTTATTTTTCCTTGGGAAAATGATAAGGTAAGATTCTATCTTTGATAGTGAACAAAGATTGAATACACAAGTACGGATTATTTTTATCTTTCACTTGGAGACTCCACCATAGATAAACTAGCATTCGGTCGAAAGAATACCAGAAAGAATCCAGACTATAAGCAAACCACACTTGTATCAGATCCCGAAAGGTTGTTGAAACCAAATGGATACCTCAAATCGACCAACCCAAAGTTACACAAGTCAATACTAAGGTTTTGGTTTAATAATTAACCCGTGAAGAGAATTTTAAAAAAACACCCTCTGCAGAGGCATCAACTAGTAAACCCGAGGCTAGGTTTGAGAGCCCAGAGGTAATTGTACCCAAAATAAAGATTGATATTGAATTGACCGATACTCCTAAAGGTCAAAACGAAGGATCCTCCTCTATACCTGCTATCGTTAATACTCTGTCAAGCTCATCCTTGCCCGAGGTAAAGGTTTCAGTTCTCCGAAACCTTGAAGAACATATTTTATACCTCGATTCATCTCCGATCGGTTCTCCTATTTATACATCTTGTAAGTCTGAGGAAACTAGTCCACATTTTCCTTTTCCTCCTCTTCTAGATTTTTCATCTCCTAACTACCTTTTTCTAGAGTTTCCTTCACCACATCGCGAAGAAGTTGAAAGGTCACCACTTCAGTCCCTCAATTTTTTTGAAAATCCTCTTTTTTCCCAAAGCCCATCCCCCACACTTCCAATGGCTGTCATTGGAGGAGGTGGCGCCGGAGGTGGAGGAGAAGGTGGTCAAGGAAAACCACCACCCCCAAGAATCTTTTCCAAAGTAGCTACCATATATGCTCCCTTGGTCCTCCCTGCCCCCCTTCTCGATTTGCCCGAAAATTATATGAAAAAACTACCAAAGTTCATGGGGGAAGGAGATTTAACCGCAACCGAACATATAGCCTTTTTTGACCAGTTCTTTGATATCCTTGGCATCGATCACAAAGATGTATACTCCAGGATGTTAGTACAAATCTTCTAAGGACAAGTGAGAACCTAGTTCTGAGGACTCCCAGTAGGTTCCATATGATCATATGATGAGCTAGAAAATGCTTTCCTTAGGTAGTGGGGAGAGAAGAAGGACCATCTCTATTATTTGACTGAATTTGGGGCTTTAAGGAAAAATAATTCTGAATTAGTTCTTGATTTTACTCAAAGGTTCAACAAATTATATAAAAAAATCCCAGCTAAAGTCAAACCGTCTCAACCTGCTGCAAAGGTAACTTTCACAGGGTCCTTTGAACCTGACTTTGCTCTCCTCTTAAGAGAAAGAAGATATTCCACTCTAGATGGGATGCAAGACGATGCCATAGAAATGGAATCAAACATGATGACATCTGGAAAATTAAAATCTAAGATTGAGACAGGAACCAAAGAACCTAAACATTTCAGAGAACAAGCAGGACCCTCCGGATCTGGGAAGTCTGCAGAGGAGAAAATGGATGAGATGACTAAGATAATCAAATATTTATCAAACAAAATATATACAGTGGAATTATATCAATCCAAACCTGATCCATTCGCTAGAAATTAGTTCAGGAGAAACCCTAACCCCCAGACACAACAAAGACAAGTAAAAAATGAAGATAAAAAAATTCAAGCTTCATTTAAAACTGGAAATTTTATACAAAGGGATGATATGCAAAATTATGATGGGTTAGAAGAGGATATAAACAAACTTGGTGATGATGACCGAGAGCCTCATTTAACTAGACATTATTATGAAAGGTCTCTAGACCTAGAACCCATGTTTAATAATGAGGAAAGTATAAATAATCTAGGAGAGTCTGCATATCAAGCACTCGCTGACTCAATAATGGCTGAACTTCAATATAAGTACAATTTAATTCCTAGAGAAACAAATCCTACAAGTGTCCCACCGAAAAAGATTTTATCGAGAAATAAAGCGAATAAGGCAGTTGTTACTAAACGGTTAGTTGAAACGTAAGCTGCCCAAACCAAAACAGTTGAAACAAGAGCAACACAAACTAAGAAAACTGAGAATATTGAAGCACAAGATCCAACCTGAGAAATTGAAAAAAACACTGGAGGTTTCAGTTTATAAAATGAAATAAATAAAAATAAAATCCCTATGCCCCTGGTTAAGCTTGCAAAGAATCCAATTTATAAAAAACAGTTTGCTAAAATGATAAATTGTTCTGATGTTGAATGTCACGCAGATGTTATCAATCTACAAGATGAAATACCTATGATTATGTTTGGTCAACACATCGAAAATACTAAGGATTATGTTGCTCCATTTTATATTACATTAACTGTGCATGACAACTTACTTCACAACTACATGTTAGATTCTGGGTCCTCTCACAATTTAATGCCTAAAATTATCATGGAAAAAATTGGCCTTGAAATCACTAGACCTTATCAAGACTTATACTCGTTTGATTCCAGAAAGGTTAAGTGTCTTGGCATGATCAAATATTTGGTAGTAAATCTTTCATAGATCCCTATAAAAAGTATCCTTATGGATGTAGTCGTTGCTGATGTCCCTACCAAGTATGACATGATTCTGTCCATATCTTTGGGCACAAAATTAGGAGGATCACTTCAGCTGGACATGAATTACGCTACGATCCCAATTTTCGGTGGACAATTTACTCGACTATATTGAGGGACTAGAATGGAATATACTGTAAGTGACCCCCAAAACCCAAACAATGACCCAGTCTATGTTAACGATCAGGATTTAGGAAATCGTATATTATCAATAGATGATGATTTTGAAGAATGTACAGAAGAAGAAAATAAAAAAATAGAAAAAACAAAGAAAAGTGTAAATAGTAGAGAATAAGTATGGAAAATGTTTTTTGATGGCGCATTGTCCTGCGAAGGGGAAGGGGCTGGAGTGTTATTTGTAGCACCAGGAGAGGAGTATGTTATCCCCTTCTCATACAGATTACAGTAGGAGATTGATTATACAAATAATGTCTATGAGTATGAAGCTCTAGTATTAGGATTAGAGGCTGCGAGAAAATTAAAAATTGAACATCTAATAGTTTATGGTGATGCAGATATTATTGTGAAACAAATAAAGAAACAATATCAAGATAAACATCCAAGGCTAAGTTCATACATAAATTGTGCCTGGGATTTGATAGAGAATTTATTCTCGTCCTTTAGCATTCACTACATTCCTAGAATGGAAAATTAGCAGGTAGACTCTTTAGCCAAAGCAGCCGTGACATTTGTACCACCTACTATCCTAAAAATGAAGTATCATATAGAAATGAGACATGAACCTTCGATCCCAAATAATTTTCATCACTAGCAAGTATTTGAAGATGACGAGCAAATTAAACCGTTCTTGGAAATGGTTGATGAGTTCTCTGAGACTCATATAGATCAGGAAAATCAGAACAATCCTATCTGGATCATGCAGGAAGGTGAAGATCCTAAAAAGTTCCAGGATAAGATCTCATATCACTGAATTCTTGTGCTTAAGAACAATCATATCCCCAGAGGTCTGATACCCTTAGAGATATTGTTTGACCAAGATGATATACCCTTAAAATCTACCTTACGACCTCATCCCGAAGAGGTTGAAGACTATAATATAGGAACTAAAGAGGATCCTAAAATGGTCAATATATCTAAATACCTTCCATCCCAAGTAAAAAGTAAGTACTCTGAATTTCTTAAACAATATAAAGACGTATTTTCATGGTCCTATGACGATCTAAAAAATTATGATACCTTTGTAATTGAACATAATATTCCTTTGAAGCATGGTATCAAAAATTTTAGGCAGAAGCTAAGACAGATAAACCCTATCCTCTTGCCACTGGTAGAAATGGAATTCAAGAAGATGCTGGACGCAAATATTATCGTTCCACTCAGATATTCCGAATGGGTATCTAATTTGGTACCCGTCAGGAAGAAAAGTAGAGAAATAAGGCTTTGTGTAGATTTCAGGAATTTAGACTGGTCATCCCTCAAAGACAACTACCCACTACCAAAAATGGATCATGTTCTGGAAAAGGTAGTTGGATCTAACAAAATGTCTATGATTGATGGTTTTTCTGGATACAACCATATTTCTATCCACGAAGACGACAAAGAAAAGACTGCATTTACCACTCTGTGGGGAACTTTCATGTATGATAAAATGCCATTTGGTTTGATGAACACACGAGATACTTTCCAAAGAGAGATGGATATATCTTTCATTGGTGAGAGAGAAAAATTTGTTGTTACTTACTTATATGATCTAGCATTCTTCTCCAATTCTGATGCAGAACATATGGTTCATCTCAAACAAAGCTTCGAGAAATTCATAAAATTTGGTTTGTCTCTTAACCCTAAGAAGTCACTTTTTCTATTCAAGAAGGAAAGCTTCTGGGTCATATAGTTTTGAAGTATGGAATCAAGGTTGACCCTAAGCGATTCGAGGCTATTGACACGATAAACATCCCTATAAATAAGAAAGAAATCCAGTCTTTTTTAGGGAAGATAAAGTTTTTGAGAATATTTATCCCTAACTTCGCTAAAATTGTCAAACTAATTACAGATATGATGAAGAAAGAAAGTGAAATGAAATGGACCGTTGAAGCTAAAGCATCATTTGAGTGAGTTAAGAAAGATATAAGAGAAGCACCAGTGTTAGCGAGTCTAGACTATACTAAGGAATTCTTGGTTTTCTCTTTTGCGTATGAACATACTATCACAGTCGTACTCCTGCAAAAGAACAAAGAAGGTTTTGAGAATCCTAATAGCCTTTTCAGTAAAAGTCTCAGGGACGCCAAATTAAAATATGATATGCTAGAAAAATAAGCTTACGCAATGGTGAAAGCTCTCAGATATTTCACGACATACGTACTGCATTCCAAAATAATCGCTTATGTGCCAACAAGCATTGTCAAAGATATCTTGGTACAACTGGACAATGATGGTAAGAGAGGTCGGTGGTTAGCTAAAATTTAGGAGTTCGATCTAGAAGTAAAACCGACTAAGATATTCAAAGGTCGAGGCCTAGCGAAATTGTTAGCAGAATCAAATTTCAGGGCACTCGAGATAAACCACCTGGAATCACGCAGATATATCCCAGATATAGAGGAACTTGATGATAAAACCCCTACAATATAGACTGAAGACAAATTTTCTTCCTCTGATTGGTATCACAATATTTTTTCATACCTCCTTACCCTTCAGTGCTCGAGTGACCTGACTCCATCCAAAGAGAGAACATTGAAGCTATACACAGTTAAATATTGTATTATTAAAGGCCAACTGTATTGGAAGAATCGTCTAGGTTTCTTGTTATGTTGTTTAACAGAACCTGAAACAGAGAATGTCATAAATGAATTTCACAAAGGAGTGTGTGGAGGACATCACGCTTGGAGGGAAACGACTTACAAGATTTTAAGAGTTGGATATTATTGGCCAAATTTATTTTCTGATGTGATTGATAAGGTCAGAGCCTGCAACTCTTGCCAATTGTTCTCCAGTAATAAAAATATCCCCGCATTACCTTTAATCCTAGTCAAAGAAGAAGCTCCTTTCAATAGTGGGGTATGGACTTCATTGGAGAAATCCACCCACAGTCAAATGCCCAACATAAATGGATTTTAACTGCTACTGATTATTTCATGAAATGGGTCAAATCCATTCCCACTTAGAATGATATTGATTCGGTAGTGATAAACTTCTTGGAAGAGAACATCCTATCGAGATTCAGTTTCCCTCAAAAAATAGTCACTGAAAACACCCAAGCTTTCAAATCTATGGCAATGGTAAGTTTTTGCCAAAAATATAACATTGTGTTAGGACATTGTACAGCCTATTATCCTCAAGGGAATGGGTTGGAAGAATCATCCAACAAGATCCTGATGAATATAATAAAAAAGGTGTTAATAGAAAATAAGAAGGCTTGGCACGTTCATTTGAAATATGCCTTATGGGCGAATCGAATCGACACCAAGAAATCAATAGGCATGTCCCATTTTCAAATGGTTTATGGCACTAACGTCATCCTCCCAATAAATCTCGTGCTTCCTATTATGAATCTCTAGAAAGATGTAAATGAAGAGACTAATGAAATTACCAGAAGGATAAATCAAATAATTGAAGTCCATCAAAATAGGGCCGAAGTAGATGACAAACTTTAGAAGTACCAAGATAATATTAAATCCCTTTTCAATAAAAAAGTTAAAGACATGGAGTTTCTTCTTGTTGATCTAGTTTTAAAATGGGATGCTAGAAAATAAGATGCAGGAAAACATGGAAAATTCGATCATCTCTGGTTCGGACCATTCAAGATTGCAACTACAGAGGGAAAAAATTCGTTCCTACTGGAAAAACTTTTGACGCCCCTATCAATGGGCGCTATCTAAAACATTTTATGCAACAATCATGTTTTACATTACCATTGTATATACTGGTTTTGGTTTCCTGTTTCAATTTGCAATTTCAATTTCTTCCGTACATTATCTAAATTTTACTTTTTCGTTGTCAATAAACCTAGTCTTATTCGATATCATAAAAGAAAAATATAAAATATCTATACTACAAATCATTTCTACTCTGCAGAATTTTCTTACTTTTCCTATCTTGGTCCCATGCAGAATACTTATTGTCATATGAGAAATGAGGAGGTATCGAAATCCAACGCTCAATTTTCAAAACATTTGTTTTCTCTCAAAACAGGTGATGAACTAATAATTGGCTTGATTGAAAATATAAATGAAATTCGAGATATGAACTTCTATACTTATTGTTCAAGCTAAAATTCCAAGGAAATATTGTTAGATATAAACAAGGTTCTACTCAGGTAAATATAGCCACTTGATCAAGGATCAGAAAAGTATAAATATGTAGATTAATTCTGAAGACTTATCTGAATCAAATGAAAATAAAACAAAAATAAAATAAGAATAAGAATAAAAAGGGGCTTAAAAAAGAGAAGCTTGATAATCAAGAAGTGAACTTGTGTGGAAATGAGATTATTTTGCATTATACCCTTTGAGTCCTCATTATGTTTCATTTTTCCTATCTTCGAGCTTTTACTCTATTCTGATTTTCACTACCTGTCCTTAAGTCTTCATAGAAAGAAAGAATTTTGCCTTGACTTTGAAAACTTAAAAACATATATTCAAAACAAGATTAGGAAAAACTATTTATGTTCCTATGATTTTAACTGAAAGAAAGTATGTCTAGGCTAATCTTGATAACTGTGGCTCTTCTAACATATTTTAACTGATTAGTTCGCTCAAGGCCAATCCCTGGAAAATAAAAATTCCCCATAAAATATTCCCTATAGGAAAAGATGTATTGAAGATCGGGAGAGATTTAGTTCAGAGTACAATAAAAAATTGTTGACAGACCTTCACTGTCAAATTTTAAGTAGATATCATCCCTTGTATGATACATACAAATTGATTTCGCCCACTTCAAAATTAAAAAAAATATAAGACAAATGGTGAAAGGAAATTCATAAAATGATTGCCCCCATATAGTCCAAGACAAATGGTGAAAGGAAATTCATAATTCGATTGCCCCCATTTTTTCCAAAAGAGATGATGAAAGGAAATTCATGTAATGATTTCCCTCATCTCAATAAAATGCAAAAGTGGTAATTGAAGTGGTGAAAGGAAATTCAATGGGAGATGTAGATAACTTCACCGGGGTACTGAACAGGATCGCTAGCAGTGAAGAAATATCTATGATATTTGTAAGGTTGTCATACATGTATAAACATACTTTGGTATCTAGTTCTCTTTCCGGTAATATTTACATTCTAAACCGAAAAGGGATTCCCTAAATAAATTGTTAAAATTAATTAGCCTGATGCGAACGAAATCGACCAAAGTCTGGTATCTCAGTTAAAGTTGTTTTGATTATCCTAAGAAAATCCAAACTCAATTTTAGGAAAAGGAAAATATTAATATCCTAACTTGAGGTCAATAATTAACTTCGTTTTGAAGGTTTTCTGAGATTCAATTGAAGTTCAATTTTTCTCTGTATGATTATTTCCCAAAGGTGTTTCCTAGAAATACAATAATAACTCCATTTACCCAATAAAGGAACTTGGTCTATTGTTCTTACGCACCTCACAAGGAGACACAATCCCCAGATGGATCCTATGTTGGAGCATATATAATCCTAAACCTTGAGCTTTACATTCTCCACTTCATGAAAATATAATGCTTCCCAAAGTGGTAACTCATAAATTAACTTTCGAAATTCAAATCAAATTCATTTATGGTTAATTTAATAAGGCGCGCATGATATCCGTCATTGATGAAGTTTCCCCGTTTGATCGAACGATCTTATTTTTCCCAAAGCTTTGGATCCACCTGATTATTAAAGAGTAAAATCACTAAAGGTCGCTCCAAATCGTTGGGTGTTTTGAGAAGTCTTAACAATAAAGGACCCAAAACCCGAAAGTGTTCGTTCCTCACTTTTCATAAACCTTTAAAGGACATGAGTCATAGTACACGTGTATCTTTTGAGTCTTCCCTGGGTTGACACGTGGCACCAATTTCTGACATTTTTGTTTGAATATTCATACAATTCTAAGTAACATGTGGCACCACTTGTTCTCGACACGTCATATAGAATGATGTCATCTTCGAAACATCACTACGGGAGATGACCCCTCGGAAATATAACAAAGAGCTAATTCGCAAATTCACGAAGCACTAAAATGTCGAAGTATTAAATTTTAATTAATTAATATAATATTGGTCAAAAGATAATTAATGACTTCACACTTCAGAGTTCGGACGTTTACCTTTCATCATATCCTAAAATCTCCGAAATCTGAATTTCCGAAGAACTCGAACATAATATGATTAATTAAAAATTAAAAGCAATTATTGGATAATTAATCTTTTCATAGTTTCGGGTTTCGAGAATTTATTCTCGATCTATATTTAAACATCCCTAATTCCGAATATTCGAAGCACTTGAAGTTAAAAATGATTAATTAATATTTTAAAAAGATATTATCTCATAATTAACCTTTCGCAGATTCACGATTCGGGAAATTTCAACTCTGTTTCATCCAAAACTTCCGAACACAAACCACCAAATACTAATGGAATTTATCACAAATCAACGGTAATGATTTTTAACATAGATTGCAGATCGCTAGGTATACTTTCCCATTAGGGATAATACATTTTTCATCAGTAAAGGTATACTCGAATCAATGCACCTGATGTGAATAGAAAATGCTTGATTTTGAATTTCATTTTCATCTTCTACAAAGTAGTAAGTTTTATTCGATTAAGAAGCTCACGCAATTCCTCTGCAACATGTATCCTCATTCTGTTGTTTATATCATGGCACCATGGAAGATGATGAAGAAGATTGATGCAGTTGGTGAAGGTTCAAATCTGAATGCATACGTTCTATCAGACACTATGCCGCTAGCTATAGACTCGGTTAAATCTTGGACACACGTGTTTGAGATTCTAGAACATGAGGTTATAAGTTGCCCAGAAGATTCTGGCGATGAAGTGGATGATACTCACAGAGATAAACTCAAATATGTAGCCCATTCCAAGCTACACAAGATAGCTTCGCAGTCGAGCCTCATTGTTATCACTGAAATTTCGTCTGCACATGGCGACAAGAACTCAGCAACGTCAAACAGTAATGAAGTCATTTATGGAAGTGAATTAATCACATGGCATTTCAAAAGGGTCAAAAACTATATAAAGTAACCAAAAATTGAAGGGCGCTTTACAAAATTTTGGTGCTCGCGCACATGTGCGGAACAGGAACGTACCATGCGCGCATACACGCACGATGTGCGGTTGTTGGCGCAAAAACCCGCGCACCTGCTAAACGAAACATTTATTGAATTGGTCGGCCTCCCAACCACTTATGGATCATCTCCCAAGCTGATTTGACCTCCAAATCTGAGCTGAATCCACATGGTAGGCTGGTCAAAGACCTAATGAAGCCCTAAAGAGCCCCTTTTCACACTTCAAAGGAGTTACATAATCACCCAATGCAATGCTATAAAAAGCCATGAAGAAACATCATTTTCTCAAGGAATTTCATGTAATGTTGTGCTGCTTAGATTGTTTTAAGGACTCACTCCTTGACAATAACACATTAGCACCATTTCATTGAGCAATTCACCTCTCCATTGAGTGAATTTTCTAAGGAGTTCTTTCACCACCATTTTCATTTTTCTTATTGTAAGGAGAGCAAGTTTGTGAGGGCACAAGAGCCTTCCTTTGGAGGAAGAAGGGACTCATAGTCCCCTTTCTTCATTGTGCTTTGATTTCATTAATAGATCAGCCTAAAAACATTGGTGATATTGGTCTTTTTGTGTTTGTTATTTCTATATCCATATGCTTATCATTTTAGTTTGTTTTAGTTTAATTCTTGCTTATAGTTTTGTTTTTCTTTCTCTAACTCTTTCCTCTACAACTGTCATGCTCAGC
>ML790186.1:191782-231136 GCA_009831015.1 Picea engelmannii | reverse complement strand
CTTTTTGTGTTTGTTATTTCTATATCCATATGCTTATCATTTTAGTTTGTTTTAGTTTAATTCTTGCTTATAGTTTTGTTTTTCTTTCTCTAACTCTTTCCTCTACAGCTGTCATGCTCAGCAAGACCCAACTGGGCATGTAATCACCTCTTATTTTCTCACAACGTGACGCAAAGGGTGCAAACACTCATGTCATATAATGATATGATAAACTGGGCCCTAGAAAGCGTCGACATCCAAACCAGGAGTATTTTCAACTATCAAAAGGTTGTTGTTGGGTCTTTCCAACCAGAACACATCCAAGTAATGTATAAGCTATCTCCTGATCCTAAATATAATTACAATGTTGCGTTCATGCTGGATTTTGAGCAACATGAATGCATACAATATGACAAGAGCTATCCTGATATAATCAAGTCCTGGTGGCGGCACCCAGAGAAATTCAGGGCCGACGCTCATGGAATTTATGCCAAAATATCATTGGATACTCACATGATTTATCTAGCTATGATGCTCTGTAGACTATTTGGGAAGAAGAGTCCTACTCATTTCCTGGTGGAATGGGTGTCAATTATGCACGAGGTGGCCGAGGGATTCTCTTTTAATTGGGCAAAAATTTTATCAGACAACTTGACTAAAGAAATTACAGAATACAAATTGGCGAAGTCAAAGGGGTAGCCCTCCCCTTTATATATCTCTGTGTATATCATGGATTCTATTATATTTATAACCCCTTTCCCACTGATGAAATGGAGATAGAACTCGACCAACACTGAACCTATTCATTTCTATCACTCCAAGTTGTGGAAAGACAAGGCCAAATATTTATTCTACGAAATTTTCCACCATGTAGTGGTGCCCATTCATATAGCTTTATATGGTTTCCCACCCCCTCAAATTTCAAACAGAATCATGGGAAATGTGGAAAAAATAGCAAACTGGTTCATCAAAGAAAACTTCTCCTACATTAGGGTTTTGAGATGCTCAGTCCCTCCCCATGCTCTCCCGATATTTTTACCAGGCCAACTAGTGTTGGTCATCGACCACGTTTTGAGGAAATATTGGTTGTGTTTGACCAATTTTGGGACTTCGACAGGCTGGTCGAAGATGGAGCACCTAGGCAAAGTAGATATCGTGGGATCTCACTCATTTTGCGGGCCTGTGGACCCAACAAAGGGTTATATGTAGGCCCATGGGTTCAACCATGATTAGGCCTTTTTGTAATGTATAAACAAGTATCTAGGAGATGAAAGAAGTAGTGTGGCTTAGTGCTAGTCAGTCTAACTTGGCTTTGTGAAAGAATATGTTAAGGGTTGCTAAGTTCAAAGAGAAGTTGTTGGATTTTGTTCATACTGTGTACTGAGACTTGCAAAGCTAAGTGCAAGTGATTGTAAGAGGCTTTTTGTAGATAGCCTATGTAAGGATTTGTGCTATCAAGGAGTTGGCTCTGTTCCTTGAACTGATTTTAAGGAAGGTAGATCTAGTGCACTATGCGCAGATCACCTGTCTAGTGCGAGGCTTGGCTCTGTGGCTCTGTGCATAGGAGCAGACGCATGTAAGAATCTGTAGACTAATAAAGAAGGAGAAGAAGAATTTGGTGGACGTAGCCCCACACTAGGGTGAACCACGTATATCTTGTGTTGATGTGCTTTGTGCGATGTTATTGTTGATGATTATGTGATTATTTTCTTAGTGTTGTTGATGATATGTATAATGAATGAATCTAATGTTGTATCTTAGTTATTAATGATGTGACTGAATGCTAGATCTGAGCTAATGCTATGTGCTAAAAAAATGGAAGTGAATTATATCTTGATTATTACTGCGATGTTTTGTAATAAGGGTTTGATCTGCGATGTGAATGAGATTCAAGAACTAATGCATATTGTTGTTTAAGTGTTTTGTTAAGTGTTCTAATCACATATCTGTGTCCCATCTAGGTTGTAGACACCTGAGTCCTACAACCCCCCTTTCCTCTACCTTGGGTGAGACTTCATATGCTTCGTAGGTGTCTCTGAAAGGATCGGTAGTTAGGGTTTTGTTGGTGAGTTGTTGAAGCGTTGAACCCTAGGTCTGCCCCTATGCCAACAAATGGTTCCGTTGCCGGGACCTAAAACTTTGATTGTTGGGAACTAAAGAAAAGAGAAAACTCTATGCATAGATCTGTTGCTGCAGTGCACAATATTCTACTTGACTTGCAAAGCTCTGTGCTAAGAAAGAAACTAGATTTGAAGAAAAGAGGTAAGATCTTAAAACTTTGTGCTCTAGTAAAGGTAAGATAAGTGGAAATTTTTGTTTCAAAAATATGAATCTAGGTATGCTTGATAGATTGTTTCCTAGTCTGAAAACTAGGGCACAAATAGAGGAAAGACTTGATCTGAATAAATTTGATAGAAATAGAGAAATATATGTTATTCCTATGCATAGAAAGAATTTTTGGACTAATAAGTAGATGCAAGAACTTAGAAAGATTTTTTGCAGAATGCAGGTCCATCACTGTGATCCCAGTGCGTAGTATAGGAAAGGATGGGGATCATTGAAAATAAATAGAGGATTGACATTGTGTTATAATTGCAGAAGACCAGGACATCTTGCTAAAGAATTCCCTGGTATAGGCCCTCTTTGTGTTTGTTATAAAGCTATTGGTCATGAGGTTGAGTATTTCCCAAGGATGATTGCTAAAGTTGAAAAGATGAACATGGGACAAGAAGACTATAAAGAAGGTCAAGAAACTAAGGATATGTTAAAGAATCATACAAAAAAAGAGTCAGAGACTATGTTAATACAGTTAAAAGAAGAAATGGATGATCACAGAGACATCAGTTTACCAGAGATCCTGAAATAAAAATAGTGCATAGTTACAAGAATAGAAGACTTCAACATAGACTGTGTATTAGAGTATGGCGATGTAGAAAAGGGAAAGTGAGGCTACAAGGTAGCCTCCATCTAGGATGGCACAGTGTGCCTAGATTTTTAGCTCATTGCTGGTAATCTTGTCAGAAAGAACCATCGAACACAGGTCACTGGATTGTAGTAGACCTCGCAGGGAAGTGCGTAGAAGGCATGCAAATGAACTGGGTGAGTTACCTCATCAATGAGTTGGAGAAGGAGTGTTGTGAAGCACAAGATCAAGGATATGAGTTTCATTTTAGTTGGCTACTGGCACTGATCACCTTTGTAGCTTGGCAGATGTCGGAAGGAGCGACCTTCCCCGAAGTTGAGCCATCAGAACCATTGGCCACAAGATTCTCTACCTTGTGGTACACTAATGATATGGCGAAGCAGTGGAAATCAAATGCAGTGTTACATGCTTTCTACCTATAGCTAAAGCATGACATTGAATAATTTCCACGAATGAACCCGAATACTTTGCATCAGTACAGGCCGTTAGCGAAGTTCCATGCAGATCGACACTTTATTTATATCACTACGTGTAGGAATGAAAGCAAGGAAGAGTTGCAGTCCTACTATAAGTTGACCTAGGAATACATGGAAGAGATCACTAAGGAATGACCAACATAATTCCTTGTACCAGTCAAATATGTCGAAATCTCCAACCCCGACATCATCGGAAGTCCATTGGTCCCCCGGGTTGAACATGATGGATAGAAGAAAAGGAAGAGAAAGGAGGATGTATAGGACATAAAAAGTGATGAGGAGGACAACGCTTCAGAGAAAACTGCACCTAACTCACTCGCAGGAGGAGGTGGAGGAGACGAAGTGAACCAAGAAGAAGGAGACAAGAAAGACAAAGGCGAAGTTACACCACCGAAGGATCCCCTTACAGAGGTTGAGACATCAAAGAAAAGGAAGGTTTCTCTGCAGAAACCCTCAACAAGAAAGAAGATTAGAGCCAATATGCCTCAGTCGAGGAATGTTCTCACAGTGGATGATGTCGATCTCATCAATGCAACCATGGAGGACGCCTCAGAGGATATCCTACAAATACATGAAGAAAAGCAAGAAACATTGTATGAAAGAATAGAGAAATAGCTCAAGGACATACAACAAGCCATCTATTCGAGCCGCGCAGTACCTATTTCGCCTTTGTCATCAGAAACTACGGAATTGGGGGATGAGCCCACCCAATTACAAAGGATAGAAGATGCAACCGAGGCTCGACTTCGTCAAGTCAAAGAAGAAAATGAGAAGGCCACAGAGGCATTGAAGAAAACAAAGGAGGAGGTCTTAAAGAAAATTTGAGTTGTGCAGAAGGAGAAAAGTGAAATTCAGGCGAAGTTCGAGCAGAACAATGCGAAGATACAGGAAGAAAAAGACCAACTGCTCACAGACATATCGTGATCAAAGAGGCAGTGACTAAAGAACTTCACTCTGTGCCGGGCTTGGTGTAGTAGGAAGAATAATCAACCGAGATACAAGTGGAGAAGCTCACTGAGGCCATTCAACAACTTCAAGCAAGAGTAACAGAGCTAGCGATCCAAGCAGTGTCGAGCACTCCACAAGAAGTACGCGACCAAAAGGAGGAAGCTGCCAGGAGTGTAGTAGAAATAATCAGAGCACTCTCCTTAGAGTTTAATCAACTGAGTGATATAAGTGCGCAAACCTATGAGTGCCTTGCAGAAAATACGGAGCTGAGGAAATTGGAAGCACAACTCCAGGAGGCGAAGCAGTAAGTCGAGGCAGCTCAAGCTAAGCTCGAGGCCTTTGAAACAACTTTGCCTAGATCTGAGTGACTCAGGACGAGTCACAGGTGAGTGTTGGGGGTCTGTTGGCCCTTGACCAAGTTTTGAGGAAACATTGGTCATGTTTGACCACTTTTGGGACTTCGACAGGTTGGTCAAAGATGGAGCGCCTAGGGAAAGTAGAGATCATGGGATCTCACTCTTTTTGCAGGCCTGTGGACCCAACAAAGGGTTATTAGGGTTTATGTAATGGGTATGGGATGTTGGCCCATGGGTTAAACCATGATTAGGCCTTTTTGTAATGTATAAAAAATTAGCTAGGTGATGAAAGAAGTAGTGTGGCTTAGTGCTTGTCGGTCTAAGTTGGCTTCGTGCAAGAATATATAAAGGTTTCTAATTGTGAAGAGCAGCTGTTGGATTTTTTTCATACTATGTGTTGAGACTTGTAGATCTAAGTGTAATTGATTGTAAGAGGCTTTGTGTAGACAGAATTTGTAAGGCTTTGTGCTATCAAGGAGTTGGCTATGTGCCTTGACCTGATTTTGAGGAAGGTGGATCTAGTGCGCTGTGCGTAGATCACTTGTCCAGTGCGAAGCTTGGCTCTATGACTCTGTGCATAGGAGCATATGCATATAAGAAATTGCAAACTAATAAATAAGGAGAAGAAGAAGTTGGTGGACATAGCCCCACACTAGGGTGAACCACGTATATCCTATGTTGATGTGCTTTGTGCGATGTTGTTGATGATGATTATGTGATTATTTTCTTAGTGTTGTTGAATATATGTATAATGAATGAATATGATGTTGTATCTTAGTTCTTAATGATGTGAATGAATGCTAGATCTAAGCTAATGCTATGTGCTATGTAACTAGAAGTGTTAGATCTTGATTATTACTGCGTTGTTCTGTAATAAGGGTTTGATCTGCGATGTGAATGAGATTCAAGAACTAATGCATATTGTTGTAATTGGATATATGTGTCCCAGCTAGGTTGTAGATACCTAATTCCTACACCCCCCCTTCCTCTACCTTGGGTGAGACTTCATATGCTTTGAAAGTGTCATCGAAAGGGTCGGTAGTTAGGGTTTTCTTGGTGGGTTGTTGAAGCGTTGAACCCTGTGTTTTCCCCTGTGCCAACAACTAGTATGACGAGAAGTAGCTTATCAAACAATAACAAGGGGCATCATCAAGGAGCTGAAAGTAGCCCAGAAAAAGGTATGGCCTACCTTCCCTCTCCAGGTTGGTATGTTTTGGTTGTTAGACTTCAGTCACTCCAAAGTGGAAGCCGCAGCTTTGGAGGATGTCAAGTTGGTTGACATCGAATTTAAAAGGCATGACCCACACAAAATCGTGGAAAACCACCTGGCCCAATACAAACTTGAGGAGATATGTGCATGAAAACTCCCCACATGATGAAATATTCAGGGGATTCAGGTCATATGAGGAAGTATTGAACATAGTCCAAACCTTGTCCCTAGATCAACAAGCCAGTTTCCTTAGTTTTCAAAGACACAAACAAAATAACTTGCCGAAAGTACTACATGGAGAATTAGTAGTCACTTCACCTACAAAGGAATATGTACCTCCAGGTTTTGTATAAGGGAACTTTGGTAATTAGGATACTTACTATTACTGAGGAAACCCCAAAGGGTTCTGAAGTTCTGACTAAGGAATTAAAATTTTCATTATCAAGTCCACTAGGCCCTTAGGCAACGACCCAGCTCGAAATGTTCCTAAAGCAAGGGAATGATACATCTCCTTCGACACCAACCTCATCTGCTGACAATAATGTTGAGCAACAACCATCTATGGAGATTAGTACTCCTATTAATTCATTGACTCCTCTGTAGTGTAGTTTTGGGAATTCTAGTTCTGAAGTCATTTATGTGGATGATCTTACCCCAATCTTGCCCGAAGAGATGCCTCCTTCATAATTCTTCTTCAACAATAAATGGAGGGCCATCGTCAAATGAGAAACACATCATAAATATGGAGCAATATTCTAAAGGCAAAGAATGGTACACGATGGACATAACCGAGATGATACATAATTCATAAAGGAAGTTTCAGGTTTGGTCGGTGCTTTTTCCACTGCTAATCAATGGCCTGTGGAAAATTTGGTCGAAGAACTCCAATAGAAGTGCATGTTGGTAGAGAAACTTCAAAATAAAATACACACAACTCAATAGACTTTCCAAAATAGAATGAGTCGATATTTTGAGTAGATAAGAGAAAATGACAAACAACAAATTCAACAACTCCGGGACAACTTTGATGAGCTCCAAAGGAATTCACAGTTTAATCAAGGATTGATCACCCAACATGTTGAACTAATAAAACAATTTCAAGCTAGGTTGGAGTTGACCAAAGGTACCTAAGTGGATATCCCAGCCTTCCAGACTCAATCACTGGAAATAAAAGAAAAACTGGAAAAGGCCCAGCAAGATCTTTTTATGAAGGTTGATGCCATCCAGAATTGCTACCAGGTAGTTGATCTTTCCCTGAAAGAAATCTACATCAAATAAAGAGAGGCTCGCTCAACTCGAGTTAATTTTCAAGAGGTTGTCTTATTGGTACCAAAGGATGATGTCTCATATGTACCTCGGCTTTCTCTTCTTGAACAAATAAGATGTGATATGGATTTAAAGGCTTGGGAAACAAATCTAGCGGAAAGAAAAAGACTTTCCATAGAGGTAAATGAAGCTTGTCTAGAAGCGTTGTCATCACTAGACAAAGGACTAATTGATTTTGATGGAAATACTATATCCAAATCCTTGGGTCAAATTGATATAGAAAAGAACCAGTTTAATTCCAGAACAAGCAAAGAAGAAGCTCTGACGACCATTCAGAAAATGAACCAGATTGATCTCCTTCAAATAAATAAATGGATAGCATACCCAAGCTTGCAATTACAGGTCATATTTCAAGGAGAGAAAAGGATACAAGAAAAGATGCCTCAGGTTGAGAGAAAGTTATACACTTTCGAGGTGAATGAATAAATTGAACCTTCGAGGTTGGTGGTGAAATTAGTGAGTAAATGAATCCAATGTATTGAATATGGGAAAACAAGAACATTTGAAAACAAGTAAAGAACATGTGCATGCTGTTAACATATTTGAGGGACAAATGGAAAAAAACAAAGAACGTCTGAAATATTATGCCAAATTATTAAGAAGACCAGAAGACATATATGTCTAGTCTAAAGGAATGAGGAAAGGAAGTGTTTCGACCACTAGAGGAAAAGATAGCAAAGATTTCCAACAAAATTCATCATTCTCTATGCACTGTTTTCTTATTTCTAATATTTGTTATTTTTAATTATAAGTCTAACCATTTTGAGTTGTGACAATTTTGTATAAATACATATATTGACGATCTAGTAAGGGTTGTTTTTTGCCAATTGTAATTGAGAAAACTCTCCTTGTTGAGTATTAATAAAAGTGCAAACAGAGATTCCAATTTTTGTTTAGTTTGGGTTATGTGTTTCTTCTATTTTTCCATATCTCAGCACTTATTTATGCAATTCCTTGATAAATGTTTGATTTCGATTTAGTACAACAACTACTGTAATTGTAGTACATCAGTAATTTGTTCAGTAATAATTTTTTCCTCTGCATTTACTGTGAGTAAATCAAGACCTGCGAGCTATGTGGATTACTGTATCTTATACTTTACTCAAGGTTACACTATTTATTTTCCTCCACTACAACAAGGTGAAACTCTTCAGCAATTGATGCCTTGCTTTGTTTAACAGTTTTGTATTTTCTCTCACACCATTCGATATTACAATTTCGACTCAGACACGAAATACAACCTATGTGCTTCCATACTATTAATTTCATTTAAGGAATTTTTCTCATATAACTAAGCTAGAAAAATCACTCTTTAAAACACTCTCTTTAAACTTTCCTGATGCCTGGCATTACTCTTTGAGCCTCAAGTTTAATCTTAGGAACAACATAAAACACGCAAGGTGAATATTGGTATGAAGGATAATCCAAAGTTCATGAACATTGGAGATTACTGGAATGAAGAAACTATTGACAAGATTGTTGATTTACTATGTGAATACCATGACTTTTTCCCTACTACATTTTCATAAGTGAAAGGGATCATTGTGAAGCTAGGGGAGATGAGGATTCCTTTGAAGTTGGATGTGAAGCTAGTAAAAGAAGAAATATATATAATTTTGGAAGTTGGGATTACTGAACCTGTCGTAGAGTCCGAATGGATCAGCCCGATGGCGATTCAGAACAAGAAAACAGGTGGAATCAATATTTGTGTGGATCTGTCGAAATTGAATGATGCTTTCTTACATGACCTACTTCCTACTCCATTTATAGATGAAGTTTTGGAGAATGTAGGAGGATATGAATCTTAATCATTTATCAATGGATTCTTTGGGTATCACCAGATTAAGATTGTGAAGGAGGATAGGCATAAGACAACATTTATGATGGAATGGGTATGTTATCAGTATACAGTCATGCCTTTTGGATTGAAAAATCCACTAGTGATATTTTTCCTAGTTATTGTTTCATCTTTTAAATAATTGATTCATAAATTCCTAGAAGTATATTTGTATGATTGGACAATGTTCAGTTTGTTGAAGGAACATATTGAAATTTTGCGCTTTATGTTGGACATATGTATATAGTTCCATATTTCCTTGAACTTGAAGAAATGTATTTTATGTGCACCATTTGGTATCATGTTGGGTAATGTAGTATGTAAACAAGGACTTTTGTTTGATCTTGCGAAGATTGTTGTTATCGTTGATTTTCCACCACCTACTTCAGTGCGACAACTGCGAGAAAAATTGGGTCATATGAGATACTTCAAAAAGTTTATTAGGGGATTGATTCATATTATTTTTGGCATGAAATGAGAGTGGAGATATAATAAAGAAATGTAAAGAAATATATCAATAATATAACAGAGATATATCAAAGATATAACCATAAACACAAAGATATAGTAATACACAATTTCTATTAATGAGTGAAATGTACAAAACTATAGAGATGTGGACTGAAAGACTCGGTAGAATGGTGGATGCTTATCTCTGAGAATAGATGTCATAGATACACTAATTCACAAGAACATGACCATTACAATGAGTCTCCAAAGGCATTTTTAACATAAATAAAATACAAAACCGTAACACCGGAAGATGAAAATCCAACCGGTTTGTGGACCCTGTTTTGGGTAGTTTGGTGTATCAACATCCCGAGGGCGTAACTTTGGAATACGATCTTTGTTTGGGGAGAACGATAGCTCTTTGGAAAGGTATTGAAAAGGATATTCATTTCATGAGATCAATCATTTCTTTGACAATCATTGAGGTACCCGATCGTAAAAAATCGTCGTTTAGGACCTTAAAATGGGCCTGGAAGTTTAGGACCCGAAAAACTGCTAAAAATAGGAAATTACCAAAGAAATATTTTGTGCTAGTTGGAATAGGTGCGTGGCCACTGCTATCCACTTGGATCATTCCTCCCTCATTAGGATACAATGGTCTCCATTGCGTTGACTTCCTGGGGGAGAGGGGGAAGCATTAGCTGAATATGAACCTTCGTGAGTTGTTGGCCTTGTTGGAGAAGTTGCATTGCTTAGCTCGTGGAAGGTTCTCAAATACTTGATGTTGGAAGGGTTGGACCTTTTTAACCAATCTGGCTATATGAGATGACTTTGTGAAAAAGGAATATTTGCGCTTTGTTGAAATCTTGTCGACCTGGTTCTACTGGATAGAAGGTGCTTGGACTGAGGCTGCAGTGGTTGCACTGTCCTTCTGTTCACCTTTTGAACAGATTGTGAAGAGGTTGAATGTTGTAGTATGAGATATTACCTTTTAGCATTGTTTAGGTGGGATAGTAGTTGGAACTACCTATGGTATCCTATAGATATGAACCCCCATAGTAACAATGACACTACGGGGTCGAGACTCATAAATAGCATGGTGCTTCCACATATATGGCTGGCCCAAAAGAACATCATAGACATCCAGCAGGGAAACATCACATAATACCTCATCCTTGAAGGGTTGTATGTCATATGACAAGAAACATTGTTGGCTTGCATGGATATCTTATCCCTGGCAAAGCCACCCAATGTTGTATGGCTACGGGTGTGGTGTTGTCGACAATCCCAATTGTTTGACGACCTCTATTGAGATGAGGTTCTTCTGGCTTCCGCTATCAACAATAAAATGTAGCAGAGTCCCCTTCACCCACATATGTGAATGAAAAATGTGCTACCCCTCTTCAGGATCTGTTGGTTCTTCTGGTTGAATTGTTGCAATCATGACAATAACAGTGGGGTCTGCGTTGAAGATATGTCTTCTCCCTTTATTTTCTGAATCGAATTTTGAATCAGGGTTTGGCTCCTTTTCTTTGATATCAGCCACCAATGAGTGTTTTGAGTGACATTCATCAGTGTTGTGCCAAGGGATTTTGTGGAAATCACAACACTTTCTAGTGTCCTTCTTTGTATTTCCATTACCCTTCTTTTCCTATGGCTTGGACTAGTTTTTTGGAGGTTGGTTGTTAGGGATGTCTTTCCTATACTTTGGTTGTTGTGGATTTGCAAACCCGAACTCCCATTTGTCATGGTTTCTAAATTTCTTCTTGATTTTGATAGCATATCGATAGGAAGCTCCAAGTGATGAGATTTCCAAAAAATCCATTTCAATCTGGATGTACCTATGCAGAGCCTCACAGTATTTCAGAACCAAATGTCGCTCAGACTCTTTTATACCCAACTTGGTGCACAAGGTATGGAAATTATTTGGGAACTCCGACATTAATTGGCCCTTCTCTTGCTGCAGTGTGGTTCATCTCATGTATTGGTCATCATAGTTACCAACAGGGTAATATTGTTCCTTGACCGCATCCACAAAAAAATCCCAAGTGGGATCGACCCCATATATTCCAAACTCCTATGTGGAACTTTTCTCCTAGTAATTTCTCGACTAATTTTTGACATGGGGGAGAGCCTTAAGGAGTGCGAAGGTGATCTTTTCCCTGTCGGAAAAATTGTGAACAAATAAATAACCTTTTAGCAGATTTAACCATTTTTCTGGGGCATCGGCATCTATCTGACCTTCAAATACGGGAATATAAAAATTAACTTGTACCTTGAAAGGAGAGGTGCCTCCAAAGTGGTTTCATTATGAATATGCTCTTTATTTTATTGACATGTGTTGAAGCATGTGGGAAAAATTCTCCATCATTTTGTCCCTTTGTTGCATGAGAGCTTGTTCAAGCAACAAATTAATAGAATATTTTTCTCTGTCATTTTTCTTTTCTTCCACCATGGATGGTTTCTTGAGCTTGAGAGAGTGATTTTCCTCAAGAGAGACAAGCTCGAGACCCAACTTTCTATACTCGGACCTTGTTGAGGACATGCACTGAAAAACAATCAAGAGTGGCCTTCTCTGATACCACTGATCCAGATTATTTTTGGCACGAAATGAGAGAAAAGATATAATAAAGAAGTGTAAAAAGATATATCAATAATATAACAGAGATATATCAGCAATATAACCATAAACACAGAGATACAGTAATACACAATTTCTATTAATGAGCGAAATGTACAAAACTATAGAAATACAGAGTGAAAGACTCGCTACAATGGTGGCAGCCTATCTCTCGGAAGAGATGTGACGTATATGCTCATTAACAAGAATATGATCATTACAATGAGGCTCCAAAGGAATTTTTAACATAAATAAAATCCAAAATCCTAACCACAGAAAATGAAAATCCAACCAGTTTGTGGACCCCGTTTTGGGTAGTTTGGTGTATCAACTTCCCAAAGATGTAACTTTTGCATACGATCTTTGTTTGGGGCGCACGATAGCTCAATGAAAAGGTATTGATGAGGATTTTCATTTCAAGGGATCAATCATGCCTTTGGTAATTATTGAAGTGCCCGATCATGAAAAAACGTCGTATAGGCCCTTAAACTGGCCCCAGAAGTTTAGGACCTAAAAAATTGCTAAAATAGTAAATTGCCAAAGAACTGTTTTGAGCCAATTGGAATAGGTGGGTGGCCACCGATATCCACCTGGATAAAGGATATGTGTAGATCAAATCCCTGCTAGAAAATTTGTTGAAGAAGGAGGTCAAGTTTCAATGGAACGAGGAGTGTTAACAAAGTTTGGATACTTTGAAGAAAAAACTGGTTACTGCGCCATTTTTAGTATTTCCAGATTGGAAGAAGGAATTACATGTCCACGTAGATGCATCATCTATAGGAACCGTTCTATCTCAACCAAGGGAAGGAGGTTTGGATCATCCCATTGCAGTTTTTAGCAAACATTTGTCGAATACTGGACAAAATTACACTACTATAGAGTGTGAAGTACTGACAATGGTGTATGCACTACAAAAATTTAGGCATTATCCATCAGGATCACATTTTAAGATGTACATGGATCATTTTTTGTTGAGATAATTAGTCAATAAGCCAATGTTGGGGGGGAATATATGCATATAGCTGTTATTTATTTCAGGATTATGATTTTAAAGTAATTTTCAAACTAGGAAAATTAAATACAGGAACTGATCATTTTTCACGCATATTAAAAGGGGAAGATGCAGGAAATGAAGATGACAGTATACTAGATGTGCACTTATTTACAATATATATGGTTAATTATTAATTTGCAGATATTGTTCAGTTCTTGAGAACATGAGTTTCCCCACCTGAATTTACAATTGTGCAGAAGAAGCAGTTAGTAGTAAAGGTAGCAGATTATCAACTCATAGAGGGGAATATGTATAAGTTATGCACAGATGGTATTCTTCAATGATGTGTATTAGAACATGAGAGTCTTATGATACTATCAGAGGCACACAGAGGAATTGTGGGAGGCCATTATGAAGAAAAAGTGGTGGCTCAAAAACGTTTGCATGCAGGACTTTGGTGGCCCACCCTTCGTAAGGATGCTAAGGAGTTATTTCAGAGATGTGATGTTTATCAACAAGTTGGGAAGCCATCCAAAAGAGACGAGATTCCATTAATACCATAAGTTACGTTTCATGATTTTGATAAATGGGTAGTTGATTTCATTGGACTGATCAACCCACCCAAAAAAAGGTCAAGAGAAGATATATAATCATTGCGACAGATTACTTGACTCGATGGGATGAAGCGGAACTTGTCAGATATTGCAGCTCAAAATCTGTTGCTACAAGGTTTGGATGTCCGAGAATCATTATGAGTGATCATGGGACCCATTTTTTGAATAAAATGATTGCTTCTTTGACATAAAAATTTCATATTCATCACCAGATTAATATCGCACAGGAAGATAGGCATAAGACAACATTTACGACGGAATACATAGACACATCATCTATAGCGTTAGGTACAGTTCTAGATCAACCATGGGAAGGAGGTTTGGATCATCCCATTGCATTTACCAGTATAAAGTTGTGGAATACTGAACATAATTACACTACTACGGAGCGTGAAGGACTGAAAATGGTGTATGCACTAAAACAAATTAGGCATTATTTGTTGGGATGACATTTTAATATGTACACAGATAATTTTGCATTGAGATATTTAGTCAATAAGCTAGTGTTGGGGGGGAAGATATGCAGAGGAGTATTATTTTGAGGTTATTTTCAAAAAAAAGAAAATTAAATACAGGACTTGATCATTTGTCACACATATTAACAAGGGAAGATGCAAGAAATGTGGATGAAAGTCTACTAGATGCACACTTTTTTGTGGTACAGATGGTAAATGATTACTTTACAAATATTGTTTAGTTCTTGAGCATAGGAGTAACCCAACTTGTATTTAAAATTGCGTGGATGAATTAGTTAGGAGTAAAGGAAAAATATTATCAACTCATAGCGGGGAATTTGTATAACTTAGGCATAGATAGCTACAATGTACCAAATTTTGGAATCGACTAGGATAGCATCAGTCTAAATGACAGAAGAAGAACATATAGAGAGCACAACAAAGACAAAAAATTCAACAATGTCATGAATGGTAGCATCTCAACCATCATCAACAACAACAAAGAGTTAGATCATGAAGATATCAATAGGGGCCATAGATTTCCCCATGACAGAAATGGAGGAGCATGCACAAGCATTAAGTCATATTGACTTAGTGTTGTCACATTTACCATTGAACATTCTAAATAAATTTTAGACAAGTGTCACACAAGAGATCCCGCTACACATAGAATCGACTGGTATGGATTTGGTCAAAGTGACAACAAATAATGATGCACTACACGCATAATACAAAACTTGTGCAAGAACAGGATGAGGCTATGCATAAAAAAACAAGGTTACAAAAGGAAGGGCAGGAGGTCTACAAAAACTTCTCACAGGTACCAATGGAAGTAGATACTCTCTTAGATGAGAAAGTGACAAAGATAAGTGAAGCCATTGAGGGCTTCCATGCAAAGATGTTTGATTTGGAAGCTCACACAATGCCAAGTACCCCACCAAAAGAAAGGGAGTAGCGAGAGAAGATATCCATGACGACCATGGAGAGAACTAGGAGTTTGGATGAGGAATGTGCAAATTTATATGAAGAAACTACTCAAATGTGGTCTCATTTAATGGAGGATGCAGGTTTACAAGAAATATAACATAGGTTACAAGTTGCGAAGGAGAAGGCGCATAAATTAAATGAAACAATGAGCACTCTAACACCAACAAAACGAATGACTGCAATAGTTGAGAATAGGTAGTTGTACCTCAAGATCAAATATATAAGATTTGAACAAAATACTCTTTCATAGAAGCTTGATCCACTGTAGGAGGAAGCATTTTGGGTGATAGAATAACTTGTTGTTGCATAATGCATAGGAAAGAAAAAACGGCAAGACAACACAAAAAAATTAAGAACCCCATTACCGCATAGAAAACAGAAAGGATTTTGGAGAAGGAAACAAAAGAAAAGGAGAAGATTGCAACCATAAAGGAAAATTTTCAAAAGTTCATTGTGATGTGCCGAGAAGTGCAGTGGAAGGACTGAATGGATTAGGATGAGCCACAGGTGAGTGTTGGGGGCCTTTTTTGACAGGATTTTTGGACCAATTTTAGGAACTACGCAGCGTGCACAAAAGAAAAAAGGACATTTGGTACACTTTCAGGGATCAATCCGCACAAAGGAAGGAAGAGCATTGGAATTGATTAGGAATTTTGGGTCCATTGATACAGGTTAATCCCTATCATAAATGTATAAATATGTAAGGGTTTTGAGGTAGATGGATGGTAATGCATGTAAAAGAGAGGGAGAAAAATGTATGATGAGCTAAGTATGCAATTTCTGAAGAGAGAAGAGTGAAAGGTATGTGAGATGTGTAAGAGTAAAGAAGGACAAAGGAAGATAGAGAGATAGGAGAACAACAAGGGCATAATGTACGAGAATAGTGGGCATATTTTGTAATGGATGTTCTGAATAATATAATAAGAAGCCAACCAATGTGGATGTATCCCATCTTGGGTGAACCATGTTAAATCATGGTGTCTATGTGTTATGATATTCTTATTGTTTTGTTTATTTTGAACATATGATATATGTTCTATTATTATTAATATGTTACATGTTATTGTGTTTCTGCGCACATGATGTTTCTGCACACCTAGGAAGCCAACAACAAAACTAGTGAGACTACCCAAAGAGTCGAAGTATGATCTTGCTACACCAGTGATTCCACCTGGGGTCACTAATGAGGGAGATATGTTGGGAATAATAGGAATTCTGCGGTTTTCAAACCACGATCTGGAAAAATTGAAGAAATTTCTAGATTTATCGCCATAGGACTCCACCTAGAGTAACCAGTACTCAGAGTTGAGTCATAGGAGTGGGAAACAAGACTGAAACCAACATGCATATTAAACCTATTGGAGATCCCACATTTTGGTAGAAGCCCATAAATCAACATCCGCATCAAGTTATTTTTGAGTTGCATCCACAAAGGACGTTTTTGGTCAAGGGTAAAATCATGAAGAAGGGTAACACTTTTGCTTGTTTTATGACAAAAAAAACTGTATTTTCACAAGTTCTTCAACTTCTGGCATACAAAAGTATTTTTTTTATTTAGAATTTCACTTTACAGTAAAAACAAAACTTGTGAATAATTTTGTTATCTTTCCAATGACTATTTTTCAATTTTTTTTTATCAATATTTGATATGTCAATTTGACAATTGTTTAACAGTATGTTCCTTAAACATGAAAGGAATGATAATGAGTTATTGTTTTCCACAACAATGCATCTATTATTAAACTTATGTTTTTAAGAAATGAAATATACTGCAACAATCTATACAGACTCTATTTTATTATGACTATAATTTTGAATCTAATGGATGAATATTATAATTTCTAGAATTTTTTTAAGTTGACCAAGATGAAAATGTTGCATATTTTAAACACATGTTTTTCTACACCTTGTATCTATCTTAATTTTTACTTAAACGTAAAATCTAAAAATACCCTTTTGAAGAGAACAGTTTAGCAATTATGAATATAAATTTTCCATAATTTTCCATTGTGTATTTTTAGAGATATAGATTTTTCATTTCACCGAATCATAATCTCACCTAAAAATATTATGCAGTGATTTTTTTATAAAATTAAATAAAATTAGATAAAAACAATGAAAATGAAAACAAATTATACTCAATGAAAGTAGATTCAATTTTTAAAATGTTGGTATCAATTCTCAAACTAAATTTTGAGTATTTGTAGGAGTCCGCTACCTCCAAAGATGAAGTGAGATGGAGAGAATTTGTAGTTTCCTGCAAACAGTCCCATTTTCAAGTTTTCGGTCGAAATATTCTTTCGGCCAAAACCTAGTTTTTAACGAAATCCGTTAAAAATAAACATTTCAGCCGAAAATTATTTCGGACGAAATATTCTTACCATGGGAAAATAATTCATACAAAAACATTGTACACAAATTTCGAGGGCACCGTTAAATTTGATGTGAAAATTTTCGAACGAAAAAGGTTTCGACTGAAAAAATTCCTAGCAACATTTTTTCGGCTGAAAAATTGCTGCTAAAATTTTTGTAGACCTGATTGTCATGAAAGTGTTACCCAGATTCATGATTTTACCCTCGGGTAAGCCAGAGTCTATCGATACACAACTTATAACATATATTACAATATTGTTGATAGTAGGGGAATACCCATTACCCTTGTTTAGGGATAAGACTAAGGAAAAATCATTAGCAGAAAAGATGAAGGTCAAATATGGCATGCACATAGGAACATGTAGATAAGACATCGTGAGCATCAACAATGATTTCGTCGGGTTTGCAATGGAGGTGTTGGCTTGAAATTTACTCAGGAAATGTTGTAGAGATTAGGTGATAACATGATTAATAGAAACAATAGAAAAGTGCGCAGCAGGAGTGGAAATGAACTGGGAGACATTTTTGGTAAACCGATTTTTAGCCGATTGCAGAGAAGCGTGGGAAAAAGGAACAAAGTTTCATTATGATTGGTTAATTTTTTTTATTGCATTGGTTTCTTGGTTGGAGTCGGAAGAAACCCAATCCTTGGAAGGCACACAACAATTGTTCCTGGAAGCGAGGTATGTTTCTTTGTGGAATACTGCACACAAGAAGAGGAAAATGGAAAACAATATCACTTTCTACGTCTATAAGAAGACAATTCAATAATGTATTGAGGACACACCATACATTCTACCTCAGACAATTGAAGCATACAGAGAAATCGTGTAATTTAAGGAAGGGTCGCACCACATGCACATCCAAGTAAAGAGAGATCCACATCGACAACGGTTTCCAACTAACTATAGGTTGATAGAACATGATGTCATCCAGATTATAAACAACTGAGAAGTAGAGTGGAAAACCCCAGTGTCAGAAACAACGTATAATGAAACACAACACCAAGAGAAGGATCAAGAAGAAGAAAAATAACATCAAGAACAAGGGAATGGTGCATGTGACACTCAAGAAACAACACCACACACTAGAGAGAAGACAAAAGAGCATCGTAAGGAGCGCTGAGAACATAAACAAAAGAAGAGAAAATACTTAAAGGAAGTATATATCCAAGACTTAATTGAGGATGACTTGGAGAAGAATGGAGATGAGTTGAAAGAATTCATTGAAGAAGAATTTTAGTGAGATGTGCAGAAATATGAGGAAATGCACATGAATGTGCAGGCACAAATAGCTACATTGTGCCAAATTTTAGAATCGACCAGGATAGAGCCAGTATGAATGACAAAAGAAGAACATATATAGAGAAAAAAAAAGATATAATAGTCAATACCGACAACATCTCAACCATCTCAACAACAACAAAGCGTTGGATCATGAATATATCTGCAGGGGCCATAGAATTCCACATGATAGAAATGTAGGAGCACGAACAAGAATTAAGTCAAATTGACTTATTGTTGTCACAATTACCATTGAATGATATAAATATATTGCAAAAAAGTGTCACACACGAGATCCAGCTCCATGCATAATCGACTGCTATGGAGTTGGTCAAAGCGACTGCATAAAATGATGCACTACACGCAGAATACAACAAACTCACGCTAGAACGGGACAAGGCTATGCAGAAAACAACAAGGTTGCAACAAGCAGTTCATGAGGTATAAAATAACTTATCAAAGGTACCAATGGAAGTAGATACTCCCTTGGAAGAGAAAGTTACAAAGATAAATGAATCCATTCAGGGATTCCATACAAATATAGTTGATTTTGAATCTTGCACAACACCGAGTACCCCACCAGAAGAAAGGAAGAAATGAGAGAAGACAACGATGACCACCGTAGAGAGCATTAGGAGTTTGGATGAGGAATGCACAAATTATATGAAGAATTTACACAATTTTGGTCTCAGTTTATGGAGGATGTAGAGTTACAAGCATTAGAACATAGGTTATAGACTACGTAGGAGAAGGTGCAAAAATTCAAATAAACAATGAGCACTCTAACACCAACATAAGAAATGATTACAATAGTTGAGAATAGGCAGTTGTATCTTGAGATCAACCAAATAATATCTGAACACCAAAATCTTGTGCATAAGCTTGACCCACTATAGGAGGAAGCATGTCGGGTGATAGAAAAACTTGTGGCTGCACAAGGCATAGTAAAGGAAGCAATGCAAGAAAACAGAGAGAAAATTAAGACCCCCATTACCATGCATACATCAGAAACAATTTTGGAGCAATAAGCATAGGAAAGAGAGAAGGTTGCAACTGCCAAGGACACTTTTCAGAAGTTCATTGCGATGTGCTAGGAAGCATAGAAGAAGGAATGAGTGGGTTAGGACATGCCACAGGTGAGTGTTGGGGGCCTGTTGGGACAGTATTTTGGGACTAATTTTGGGAACCGTTCAATGTGTGTAAAAGAAGGAAATATAGTTGGCACACTTTCACGGATCAACGGGTGCAAATGAAGGAATAGTTTTGGAATTCATTACGCATTTTGGGTCAGTTGATATGGGCTAAGCCCTATTGTAATTGTATAAATATGTAAGAGTTTTGAGATAGAAGGGTAAACATACGGGGAGTGAGATGTATGATGAGCTAAGTATGCAATGTATGAAGAACGAAGAGTGAAAGGTATGCGACATATGTAAGAGTGAAGAATGATAGAGGCAAATAGAGAGATAGGAGAACGATAAGGGCATAGTGTATGAGCGTAGTGTACATATTTTTTAATGGATGTTATAAATAATATAATAACAATCCCACTGTTGTGGACATAGACCATCTTGGGTGAACCACGTTAAATCATAGTGTCTATGTGTTATGATGTGATTGTTCTATTTATTACGCATATCAACATGTGAGTACGATGTAACTGTACAATTGAAAGAGGAATGGTATGTGCTTAAAACGATTTGGGATATTGAAGATCAATTTATTCATTGCATTTGGTGTTTCACAAACTTTTAAATAGATACCGTATTTGGTAAATATAATATATGCAGTTAATTTATATGAGTAGAGTGGAAGGTTAGGATTTTTTTTTTTTTTTTTAATTGTTGTTGTTGTGGTTGCAGTTGTAGATGCAGAGTTGAGATTGGAGAGTTTTTTTTACCAAAGTATCTTTCAACAGATACTATATAAGGATATTCAGATCGCCATACTTTTGATGAGGATGATTTTTTCAACTAATCAAAGTTCCACTTTTCCTGTTATTTTTTTCATAAATTTGTTGACAGCAGATCCAAACAAAGTAACTTTCCATGATAATGTATGGATAGAAAGTAATGTAACATGATAAAGCAGGGATAAAATTTGGTTATAATGTAGTCTAAACGTTCTATCTTTTGTCTCTTTTTCGACAATTGTTTCTGTTTGATTTTGGCCGAAATCCGGTAATGAATGGTTGGATTTGCATATTTGAGTGGCTAATTTTGTATGACCAGAGTGCCCCAGGGGTTTTTCATCATGTTGAATCCATTTATGCATTCAGAAATGTAATTTAAACAACAAAAAATAGTGATTTCGTCCAAATTTACAGCGCCAAATTTCGTCCAAAAAACCCAAAAAGTAGAACATTTAGCCAACACCTTTTGGTTATCATGATATTGTACATCATTTGTATTTGTAAAGTGTGAATAAGGTTGGGATGTGGTTATTATTTTGAACTCATCATTTTTACTAGGTATATTTACATTTAAAGGAATGGATAGGATGTGGTTGGTATGTTATTGTACATCATTTGTATTTATTATAAGTGTGAATGATATTGGTTATTATGGTTATTATGATATTGTATATCATTCATGTCTTTATTACGGTTAGTATGATAAATATGGATGTAGTTATGTGTGGTTATTATGATAATGATGGATATAGTTATTATGAAATTATGTATAACTCAAAAATCTTCTGTCATTTTTATGAATCTCTTTTTTTTTTTAATTAGTTGATGATATTTTAGTTGAGAAAAATTTGTAATAAAGATGGATGTAGTTATAATAAAATTATATTTGAAACTTTAATTTCTTAGAATTTTGAAACTTTAACTTTTTAGGTTTTTTTTTTTTTTAATAAAATCAAAATATTCTTTCCATTATTTTGGACTAATTTAGCTTATAATAATTTTTTATTATTATTAAATTGAATTTTATAAAAATATTAAATAAAAATAGAGTTTTATTTTATAAATTTTTAGTTTTTAATTAATATAAATTTTTATTTTTATGGATAATTAGACAAAAGTTTGTTTTCAATGATTAGAAAAAGTTTTTTTTTTTTAATAGAATCAAAATATTCTTTCCATTATTTTGGACTAATTTAGTTTATAATAAATTATTTTTTTATTAAATTGAATTTTATAAAAATAT
The DNA here is from genome assembly GCA_009831015.1 of Picea engelmannii. NCBI lineage: Eukaryota > Viridiplantae > Streptophyta > Pinopsida > Pinales > Pinaceae > Picea > Picea engelmannii. Next base: position 209,150 of record ML790186.1, on the reverse strand, counting down.
TAAATAAAAATAGAGTTTTATTTTATAAATTTTTAGTTTTTAATTAATATAAATTTTTATTTTTATGGATAATTAGACAAAAGTTTGTTTTCAATGATTAGAAAAAGTTTATTAGACAAAATTAATCAACTTTTCCATGAATTTCATTTTTTTCAATTAATTGATATTTTATATAAATATTATTAAATATTTCAATAATCTCATTTTTCAAATTAGTTAATTAATACTTTATATAAATATTTCAACAATATTAGGATTAAAATATTTCGACATGATTAGAGATATTTTGTAATTGGATTCTATATTCCATTAAGTAATGATAGTAGAGAGGCAGGTTGTCATTGTTTCTTTGTTTGTTTATTATATTTTTATTATTATTTTGTGGGCAATTATCATAGGATTTATGGGATTTAATTGTTGGTGAATTGCAATTTTTTCCATTGTTTGAATTGTTGTTTTGAGTGAATATATGGATCCAACATTCTAAAAAGCCTCTAATATACTTGGACTATGCAATTTCAACCACTGATATATCTAGTTTCACTAATTTTTAAACTCTTGTTTTTGTTCATGTTATTCTCATTTAGTTTGATTTCTAGGGCTTCTTTTATCTTTCTTTTTCCACAATGTTCTAGTTTAGCAATGATCTTAGTATCCTCGATACATATGTGATGTCCAGTGTCTTGCGAGTGTTTGGCTAAAGCGAACCTATTTGTTCTATTGTGACTAATTTCAACACATTGTTCTGTTAACCTTACTTGAAAAGATCTTCCTATTTCTCCAATATATTTCTTACCATAGGAGCATGGGATAGTATATACACCTTTTTGCAATCTTGGATTTATGGGATCTTTTGCATGATATATCATTTTCCTTAGGGTGCCAGGAGGAGAAAAGGATACCTTAAAATTACCTCTATTCAAAATCCTTGTGATTTTCTCAGTGGTGCCTTTAATGTATGGAAGGTTTATGTTTTTACCTTCATCAATATCATTGTTCCTGATATGAGGTCCTCTCTTGGATTTTAGGACAACGATATTAAACTTATTTTCCTAGTATCCATTCATTTTGAACACATTATCCAAGTACTTTAGTTCATGTTCAATGTGCTCATCATCAGATATTATGACCGCCTGGGTGACTAGTGTGTTAATGAATCCATGTTTTTGCGTCGGGTGGTGGTGAGAATCGACATGCAGATAGTGGTATGTATGAGTTATTTGTCAATATACCTGGTGTGCTAATGAGTCATTTCTCTTGTTTGATATGAGGACATCTAGAAAGGGTGCGCTATTGTTTTCTTCTAATTCGATAGTAAATTTTATGCTTTCTTTTTGGTTGTTTATATGCTCAAAAAATCCAGTTAGGCTCTCTCCTCCATGCGGCCAAATGACATGTGTATCGTTAACATATCTTTTCCATAGTTTTGGTTTCAGAGGATAGGAATCAATTTCCTTTTTTTGAAATTTTTCCATGTATAAATTAACTACTATTGGGGATAACAGGGATCCCATTGCCACACCTACAATTTGTTCATAAAAGCACCCTCGAAAACTAAAATATGTTGATTTTAAGCATGTTCTGACTAATTTTGTTGTGTCCTCATCTGTGATTTCACTAATGACCTTGATTGCATCTTCTACCAATATTTTTGTGAATAATGAGACAATGTCAAAAATCAGTTATAAGTTCTCTTCTTCTAATATTACATCCTTCATTTGTTCCACCATTTTTGTAGAATCCTTGATGAACGATGAAGTGCGTCTAACCATCTCTTTAAGCTTATCTGTGAGGATTTTTTCCAGCTTATAAGTGGGAGAGCCAATAGTGTTTACTATTGGCCTCAATGGTACATTATCCTTATGTACCTTCAGTGATCCATAAATCGTGGGGACTATAGAGTTTTTTGGTTACAAATTTAAATTTGTTTCTTCCTCAAGTGAATAATTCTTTATTGTTGAGGATACCTATTTTTCAATTTTCTCACTTTCCTGCAAGTGTGATATTTACTTTCCTGCAAGTATGACATTTACTTTCCTGTAAAAGTGTGTTTCTATTGCTACACGTGTGGATTAAATCATGTGGTTTAATTTGGTGACTTGATAAAGAATCTTTACATTTTTCCTTGTGACATTCATTTAGAGGTAACACAACCCATTGGCAATTACAACATCATACTTGCATATATGGTGCATGACAATTCATAATTTCTATACAATCCCATATTGATAATTAAATGCATATCTCTTCAGTTGCTTACTAAATTAATTAGGAAGTGCTTGAAAAGTTCATCATTTTTGACATTGTTGTTAGATATTTGTCAAAAGTATAATTTTTGTTTTGTTGTTGTTTGGATTTTCATTGCAGTATATTAAGTGATATGATTTCTTTTCAACAAATTGTAGATTGTATTTCTAATCTTTTATATGCACAGAGTTAGGGACCAACAAGGTGGATTCATTAGTTAATCCAAAAACCCTCATAAAAATAACAGTGAATATCATTATCACTATGGAAAGGAGTGCATTCATCCTAACTATTTGTAGCCTACAACATGTTCCCTTGCCAAAAAGAGACATGAGTCCACTGCCCCATAATTTGAGACTGCAAAAGTTTCTATGCAAACAAAAATTCCTTATTCATAATATTTGACCAGTAAGAAATACCTCTCTGGGGAGTTCATATTTCCTAAATATTCGAAAGTAGCTTCAGAAGTAGAAGACAACCCTCAAAGGAAGATGGAACATGAAATTTTCAAGGAAGAAACCTATACCTTTGGATTTCCAATTATAGGATCAAATGAAGAGACCAAAATGAATAATATCCTCATTCATCCTTACCTATTTTTCATGGTCTATTTAAACAAGACCTTGACACCTTCCTCTTTGAATATGACGTGCTTTGAAAAAGTTATGATTAAGTGTTAGATGCACATGGGATTAGATGACACAAAAATTCCTGGAGAATTACCAAGATTATTGTAAAGAAAAATAAAGGAGGGAGAAAGTCTTCAGAATGACACAACAAGAAGATGAGATCCTTGAGGATTATGTCAAAAGATTCAACTATAATTTGTACAGGGAAACATAGGAAAATTTAGATCCCAAGACATGACATGTATTATTCTTGAAAGGAATCTAAGATGTCTGCATTGAACTTCTCAACCTAATGGGAAAGGGATATATATCCCAACAAGATTACAATGTCATCTTGGAATTTGTCGAAAATACTCCATAGGTACTTCAAAAACATGAAAAGGACCAAGATATGTATTGAAAAGGAATGGAAAGAATACTCGGAGTGGAATTAAAAGAGAAGAATTTGGAAATATTTTAGAGGATTTCAAGACTGATATACTTATTTCCTTAAGCTCCCAATTGGACACATTACAAACAAAGAAGAAGAGGGAAGAACTAGAGCTAGCTTTGGCTATATTTTGCCAAAAATGCAAAAGGAAACATCCATTGAGAGAATTTCCATTGGACCAAATTGAGGTTGGAGGAATATGCAGTGATGACCATGCTACTAGAAACTATCCATCCCTAATAGGATTGAAACTTGTCTACTAGAAAGTTGACGAAATGGAGTAGCTATGATTTATTTCTCATAAACAACCATGGTGAGCAAAACCTCAAGGTATGGTTGAAGACTAGTCTCAGTATTTTAATTCGTATTGGACTAACCCTTCCATGCAGTATACTTCTTATCCATGGTGTCTTCCAGCACAACCATGGATGGGTCCTCCCCCTCTAAGCCAGTTCTATACATAGGGGTGGACAAATCCAACTTTAGAAAGCCCTCAAGAGGCCATAACACAACCACCCATGCAACTTCTTCCCACTCCACAGATATAGGCATCCACACCAACCCCTGCTCGACCAAAATTAGCTACACAACCTATCCTTAAACCTACTAACAAGAGGCCATCCCAACTAGCACAAGCTACAAGAATTTCCACCTACCCTACATATTCCATCTCTTCCCTAGACTATCCTGATATTCAGCTTCGATCTTGGAAGAAACTAACCAATGACCAACCTCTTGTTCATATCAAATATTTGAATGAGGATGTCTATAATGAAGAACCATAACATGAAAAATATCATCAACCTTTGAGATCCAACCACTCCTACCCTGAACCCCAAAACCCACATTATCTAGAAAGATTAAACCAAGAGAAACCTGCTATTTAGTCTGAGTTTGAATTCTTGGTGGAACTCAAGAATGTGTGTGTCAAAATACCATTGTTCCAAGCTATCAAATATGTGATTATCTATTTGAAACTACTACGGGAACATTTTTTAAGGAAATCTGATAGAAAAATGAAGGATCCCCAAACTATCCATGTTATGGGTAATGTAATATCCCTCGACTGAACCCACTTGCAAATGTAATATAAGTATACATAAGTTGGTGAGTTGTTTTGACATCATTTTTGTAATGCACTTCCTATGGCATAGTGCACACATGAACTGCACTACAAAATGATGTAGCATGCACATTCCCAGATACCGTGCGCAGTAACTAAAGTGCGTGTAGTATGGAGGACAATGAGCCTCGTGTATATGATATGTGTTATAGGTTGGTGAGCCAGTTATTATAAGATGGGATGCTTATGTTTTGGTATTAGGCCGGAGCTCCTAGATGTTAAAGGCCAGTGTGCCTATTTTGTACATGTCTCATGATTAATATAAAATACATCGCTGCGTGCAGACCGACCACGATAAAAGAGATGGGGGACTGAACTTCACCATTTAGGGAAAGGGAAGGCCAAAAGTTAAGGAAAGGGATAAGCTATAGAGATTAATCCAAAAAGGAATGTTTTACCAATATTTCCTAAAACATAAATTATGGATAATTATTTTATCCTAAGTTCTAAATTTGGGGACAAGTGGACCAAAGTAACTTCCGATATGACAAGTGTCAAGTTGGGGACATGCATTCATATCGTGGGGACTTAGCTCTTTTGGTCACTTTTCACGAGGATTCTCACCAGCATCTTGACCATCATTCTCACCATCACTTTCACGATGAGTTTCATGGTGATTCCTTCCATCACTCAGTTATCCAGTCAATGATTCCATGACCATTTTCACTCACACAATCAGTTATCCTGGAGACATCCATTTCACCATATCTAAGCCTGTTTCCATAACCCTTTTTGGTTGGTGTACGTGGTTAGCTTGGAGCAGGATTGAAGAAGAGGGTTTTCAAGCCCATGAGCAATTCTTTGAGCGAGAGAATTGTTGGGGATTAATTCCCGAAGGTGCCAAACTGCAGCTACAGTGATCTGAGAATTTTGGTCTGGCCTGTTGTCGAAGCCCTGGAAGGGAAGTGGGGCAGTCGAGGCACTGTTGAGAAGAGAAGGGGCACACTTTCTTGGGTGGGACAGGCATGTGGGGAATGAGAGGTTGTAGGCTATTAGTTGAGTGAGCACCTGAGACAGAGTCTTTCCTATTGTCCATGAGCCTTAGCCTAGTTAGCAACCCTTTACCCGGGTGGAGTTCATTCCCAGCTTGGGGGTGACTCACTATTGAGAGTGATGAACTATGTGGTCTAACGTTGGGAGGTTTGTGGATGGTCTGTACGTAGTTGGTGACAATATTTCCAAGATAAGTACCAATCGTATGATAAAATTATATGTTGCATTGTTATTTACGTGATTATGTTACGGTTTATAATATATGTGATTATAATTACCTATATGTTTATGAGTATTTTCCTGTATATGCTGCATGTCCATGGTTACTGTTATTTCAACATAAAATCATATATTACAGAATGTAATTGTTTGTTTATGTTTATATTTAAAGCTTCCGCAAGAGTGTTGTATGTATATGTTTAAGTTGGATGCAGTTTTAAGAGAAAGTTTATGTGGCATAACTCAGTTGATTACTGGGTAGGTTACTGTATGTTCCTTAGTAAGAGATTGAAAGTGTTCCCTAGATTAGCATGGCATGGCCTGTTTAAGGCTGGGGATGTTACCAACTGGTGTTAAAGCATGATATATTGCTCAGGAGTGGCATCCCCCGGCCTGTGGGTGGCCAGGGGAATGTTACAAATTGGTATCAGAGCTTCAGTTTCAACACTGAGCCTGGATGGGCCAGAGGGGTTCAGTTGAAGTGAATATTCACATAAGAGTAACTTCGATGTAGCCAAAATTCAAGTCATGGAGCGTCCATGGAAAATGTTGGAGTGATGGTGCGCGCGGTAAATTTTGGCACCGCACGGAAAATGTTGGTATGCAAGAGTGTGTGGTAAATTGTGGCGTCGCACGAAAGATTATTATGTGCGGATGCACATGCTGAATTTAGCCCTGCACGGTGAGCATGCACATAGTAATGTACACATGGGGTGTGCAAGTATTGCATAACACAGAGGAGTTTGTTGGTAAGCACATAGTATGAGTATAAGTTGTCTCGCGACGGTGTATTCAATGGTGAGCCCAGATTATTGTGCATTATGGAACCTATTGAACTTTGACATGATGCAATGCATAGGGAGAAATTCATGTGGAGTATCGGTGTGCAATACCAAAACTGTGCGCAGTGGATATTGGCGCACAAAGCAAAAAGTAGTGCGTGCAAGTTGTCGATGCGACAGAGAAGAAATGCATAGTGGATATAGGTGCTAAGAAAAGCGTTTTAGCTTGTGATATTGCTATGCACGATAAATATAAATGTACAGGTTGAATTTTAGTGCGTGTGAAGTTGCTTGGAAGGCGATTGGTCTAAGTTTAATTTTCATAATATGAGAAGAAAAATAAACATACAACCACATCGAAGCATTAATTAAAAAGAATTATGAGTTTTATATTCCTCTGATTCAGACAGATGAAAGTGAAATATAAGCTTACAAGAAAAGAATACTATAAAAGAAAACAAGAATCATAACACCACCAGATAGAATTTTGTAATAAACAGTCTAAAATCTGCTTCTGTATTTATATAATCGTATTAATCACAAAATTACAAAAGGGGGATGATAGCAATTATCCTATTGTAAAAAGGGTCATTTAAGAACAGGCCTATCATCTCTGGTGATCCTTACCTCGGCTATCAATTGTTCAAAAATTTGTTGAAATATGCTTAATTTTAGTTGAAGACTCACTTCAGCTTAGCGATCTCCTCCTTTAAAGAATCTAACCAGACCGGTTGATTCTCTCCAACACTTTCATCCATTTCAGCCATGGATTCCTCCTTCTTCTGCCACTTGCTCCTTTTCTTCTTAGCAGCTGTCCTATTGATGACTAAATCCTTCATAGTGGGATTCAGCCTGACTTCCAACCGTGAGCCTATAGCCGTCTCTGTGTGGAATTTAGTCGCTAAAATGTGCGCAAGGACCCTTTCCTCCTTATTTGCAGAAAAGTCTAGCATGTTTCCCGAATGACCAGTCTCACTCAATTTAGACTTGTCCATGTATCTCAGGTTGTGGATACCAAAATTATTTTACAGAGAGAAGAAAGTCGAGCAATTTGGATATTACTTCGGTTATGGATACGCAGATACCTTCATACTTGAGGATTGGTAGTTATAGAATTCCAATTATGAAGCGCGAACGGATTACGTACAAGAGCGTTGGGTTTCCATGCTCGACTAATCCATTTCGAATGATTATCTTTTGAGTTCATTACATGACAACATTTAGCTAACGTCACATGGCTGCGAAGTACTGAACGAGTGAAGTGAGGTGATCTAACTAGCCATCGCCCACTCCACGAGTGGTGGATTTGACATGTTGAGACACGTGATACTGCATCTTGGCAAGAGTGGTTTTGGAAAACCACCTTATTGCACATATGTATCTCTGAAGGCATAGTGCGTCTATGTTTTCAAGACTTGGGTCTAATCTAGAATTGTCATGGTGATAACACCAGGAAATCGAGAGAGATAATTCTGATGTATATATTGAACCAAAATGGTGCATATTCTCATGAATTGTTGAATTGTTAGCCTGATAAGTTTTGATGGTTGCACATTTTTCTGAATTAACAACAACTATATCAGATCAGACCAGTGCGGAGTCCATAGGAATGGAAGAAGCACGGGGGAATTACAGTCAGCAAGATGAGAGCAGAGGGGTGGATGTTCATTTGGGCATTGAAGGAACGAACTCCAACGAACATAGAGAAGAAAGGAATGAAAACATGAATATGGCTGAGACCATTAAGAATTTGCAAAAGGATGTCCAAAGCCATAAAGTTGATAATGAAAGGCTTATGAGAGCCAAAGAGCAGCATGATGACTTCAACATGAAGTTATTGGAGGGCTTGAATAGAATAGAAAAGAAATTGGTTAAGGAGAGTGGCTAAAGTAAATTTGAAAGTCACAAACTTTCAGATGAGAAAAGAAAATAATAAAGTGTTAGTAGACATCACCATCATTCCTCAAGGCATTCCAATAAGAGAACATGAAACAAATCAAGTCTATCCCTTGTCAGAAGGTATAAGAGGTTTAGGGTGGATGAGTTGCGAGGAGAAATGAACAAAATCAAACCTCCTACATTTGATGGTGAGCACAAGAAGGATGAAGATGCAGAAACATGGTTGTTGGGCATGAGAAAGTATTTTCAATTGCATAATTATTCTTCTCATGCAGAAGGCATAATTGCTATCTATCAACTCAAAGGAAAGGCCTCCATGTGGTGGGATAAACTTATGCAGGTGTAGCACATTGAAGAGAAAAGTGTTACTTGGAGGGAAATCAAGAAGTATTTTGAGAAGAAGTACTTGACTAAGAGATACTATGACAAGAAAATGTAAGAGTTCTTTGAACTCAAGATTGGAAGTATGAGCATAGATGAATATGAGAGAAGGTTTCTGCAACTGCTGAAGTATGTCTCTTTCATCAAGGATGAGATAGTCAAAATTCAAAGGTATTTGAGTGGATTGCAACCATTCATCAGTGGGAAAATAAAGTATGATGATCCAAAGACATTATAAGAGACCATAAGGAGAGATAAATGCCTATATGATCAGTAGAAATCAAGGTCATCTTTCCAAAAGGCTTGGGAAGATAATAAGAAATTCAAGATGGATCAGAGGAAGAAGGGAGCTAAGCCACCATTCTTCAGAAATAATTCACAAGGACAACAAATGCCTAAAGAACCCAGAACGATTGACACAAGAAGTCAAGGGCCATGGCATCCACCTATGCAATGTTGGGGTTGTAAAGGAGACCATAGGTTCATAGATTGTCCTCACAGTGGTGAAAAAGGAAGGGTTGTTCACAATGTATAGCAATCTGAAACAATGGAGGACATAGGCAGATATGTGCCAAGGATTTATGCAGCCCTAGACAACAAGCAAGCAGAGTATCAGTCCCACATGATTAAAGTGGAAGGTATGATCAACAACCAAACCATTGCTATTTTAATTGATTCGGGAGCTAGTCATAGTTATATAGACCCTAATATGGTGGAAATTTTGCAATTGCCAAGAAGCAAGCATGGGAAATCCTGGTTGGTGCAACTGGCTACTGGAGCCAGAAAAAAAGTTAATGAGATGGTTAAGTCATGCCTCATAGACATGAATGGACTGAACACCAAGGAAGATTTAAACATCTTGCCTTTAGGTTCCTATGACTGTCTAATTGGGATGGATTAGTTGGACCAACATCACACTCTCTTAGACTGTCACAACAAACCATTTACTTTCCTAGATGAGGAAGGGAAACTAATGAAAGTACGAGGAATTCCGAGGGAAGTAACCATTAGAGAAATTTCAGCATTGCAGTTGAAGAAATGTTACAGAAAAGGGTGTCAAATAATTGCAGCTCATTTGGCGGAGACACCTAGAGATAAGGTGCCAAATTTGGAGGATTATGTAGTCCTGGAAGATTTTGAAGATGTGTTCAAGGAGGTACCCAAACTATCCCCAAGGAGAGACATTGATTTCTCTATAAATTTCATGCCTGGAGCAGTGCCAATATCAAAGACTCCTTACAGAATGAGTACACCAGAATTGAAGGAGTTGTAAATGCATCTTGAAGAACTTCTAAAGAAGGGGTGTATACACCCAAGCGTGTCACCTTGGGGTTCCCCAATTTTGTTTGTGAGAAAGAAATATGGAACACTAAGATTGTGCATTGACTTCAGACAGTTGAATAAAGTGATTGTTAAGAACAAGTATCCTCTACCAAGGATTGATGACCTCTTTGATCAATTGAAGGATGCAAAGATATTTTCAAAGATAGATCTTAGATCAGGATATCATCAGGTAAGGATTAAAGAAGAAGATGTTAGCAAGACCACCTTCAGGAAAAGGTATGGTCATTATTAGTTCACAGTGGTGCCATTTGGGTTGTCAAATGCACCAGTTGTTTTCATGTGCTTAATGAATGGTGTTTTCCGAGAGTATTTGGACAAGTTTGTCATTGTCTTTTTGGATGACATTATTATATATTCCAAGTCAGAGGAAGAGCATGAACATCATTTAAGGATGGTGTTGAAATTATTAAGGGAGCATTAGTTGTATGCCAAATTGAGCAAGTGCTCATTTTATCAGAAACAAATTCATTATTTGGGGCATATCATTTCAAAGGATGGGATAGCAGTGGATCCTGAGAATATAGAGGCCATTAGAGAATGGTCAGCATCGAAGAATGTGACAGAGGTGAGATCATTCATGGGTCTTGCAGGCTACTACAAAATATTTATTGAAGGATTCTCAAAGATTGCACACCCAATCACTTCTTTGCAAAGAAAGGGAGTGAAGTTTCAGTGGACACTAGATTGCGGAAGAGTTTCCAACACTTGAAACAATTATTGACAAGTTCTCCAATATTAAGGATCACAGACCCAGATGAAGACTTCAACATATGCTCCGATGCATGTAATGAAGGAATTGGTGGAGTCCTCAGTCAAAATGGGTTTTTCATATGTTATGAATCAAGGAATTTGAAGGATCATGAAAGAGACTATGCCACTCATGATTTTGAGTTGTCAGCTAGAGTGTATGCCTTGAGGAAATGGAGACACTACCTCATGGGAAAGAGCTTTGAGCTAAGAACAGACCACAATGGTATGAAATATTTATTTGATCAGCCAAATCTAAATGCTAGGCAAAGCAGATGGTTAGAATTTGTAAGTGAATATGACTTTGATATAAAGCATATCAAGGGGAAAGAGAATAAAGTGGCTGATGCACTCAGCAGGAAGGTGCATGAATTACATGCTACATCCATTAACATGTATCAGACTGATATTAAAAGAAAAATTATGAAGGCTGCAAATGCAGATCTACAATACAGAGAATTGGTAGCAATGCTACAGCAGGGTAAGATGCCACAAAAGGTGGATAATTATAATTTGGGAATAGATGGAATACTATTGCGCAAGAACATAATTTTTGTTCCAAATGTATAGGACATGAAACGTATGATTTTTCATGAAATGCATAATGTTCCTTATGCAGGGCACCCTGGATATCATAAAACCATGGAAATGATCAAGAGCCATTACTTTTGGTCAGGTATGAAGAGACAGATCGCTAAATACATCGCTAGATGTATGGAATGCCAGAAAGTTAAAGCTAAGAATAGGCACCCAACAGGGTTGCTGCAACCTTTACCCATTCCTAAATGGAAGTTGGAAGTGGTGACAATGGATTTTATTATGGGATTTCCTAGAACAGGCAAGCTGCATGATTTGATCATGGTGGTGGTGGATAAGCTTACAAAAGCTGCCCATTTTATTCCATTGAAAACTACTCACAAGGCAGCAAATGTTGTTGATATTTTCATGAAGGAAGTGGCATGATTGCACGAGATTCCTAAAACAATTGTGTCTGACAGAGACCTGAAATTCACCTCAAATTTATGGAAAGGATTGTTCAAAGGATTCAAAATGAATATGAACTTTAGTACATCTTATCATCCTGAGTCTGATGGATAGGCAGAGAGGGTGAACAAAGTGATAGAAGATATACTGATAATATATGTGATGGAAAAACCATCGAAATGGGAAGACTACCTACACTTGGTAGAATTCGCTTACAACAATGGGTATTAGGCATCATTGAAGATGAGCCCATTTGAAGCACTTTACGGTAGAAAGTGTAATACTCCAGTGAGTTGGGATAATCCAGCTAATAGGACAATATTTGGGCCATAATTTCTCAAGGAGATGGAGGACCAAATGATAAAAATTAAGCACAATTTAAAAGCTGCCCAAGACGAATAGAAAATTTATGCCGATAAGAATAGAACCCACAAAGAATTCAAAGTGGGTGATCATGTTTTCCTGAAAGTAAACACTAACAAGAGTTCCCTGAAGCTGGGAAGCTGCGCCAAGTTGGTAGCCAAATTTTGTGGGCCATTTGAAATCCTAGAGAGGATTGGTCCCGTTTCTTATATGATTGCATTGCCTGCATCTATGTCTATTCATAATGTCTTCCATGTATCATTGCTAAAGAAATATATACCTAATGCTAATCATGTTATTGATTGGAATGTGATTCAAGTGGAGCAAGAAGGTGCTTTTCAAGTGTATCTGGTGCGCATTTTGGACCAAAAAGTCAAGCAGCTCTAGAACCGAGCCATAGGAATTGTAAAGGTTCAATGGACCTGGTACGGTCCCGAGGACACTACTTGGGAGCATGAGGATGCAATGCAAACATAATACCTACATCTTTTTGAAGATTTTTTGAAAACTCTGTTGAATATGGGTGTATGATGCACTGAGGACAGTGCATAAATAAGGGGAGGGAATTGTAATATCCCTCGGCCGAACCCAATTGTAAATGTAATATAAGTATACATAAGCTGGTGAGTTGTTTTGACATCGTTTTTCTAATGCACTTCACATGGCATAGTGCACGCATGAACTGCGCAGTAAAATGATGTAGCATGCACATTCCTGAATACTGCATGTAGTATGGAGGATAGCAACCCTTGTGTATATGATATGTGTTATAGGTTGATGAGCGAGTTATTATAAGTTGGGATGCTTATGTTTTGGTATTAGGCTGGAGCACCTAGATGTTAAAGGCCAGTGCGCCTATTTTGTACATGTCTCATGATTAATATAAAATACATCGTTGTGCACAAACTGACGATGATAAAAGATATGGGGGACTGAACTTTACCAGTTAGGGAAAGGGAGGGCCAAAAGTTAAGGAAAGGGCTAAGCTAGAGAGCTTAATCTAAAAAGGAATATTATACCAATATTTCCTAAAACATAAAGTATGGATAATTATTTTATCCTAGGTTCTAAAGTTGGGGACAAGTGGACCAAAGTAACTTCTGATATGACAAGTGTCAATTTGGGGACATGCATTCATATCATGGGATTTAGCTCTTTTGGTCACTTTTCATGGGGATTCTTACTAGCAGCTTGACCATCATTCTCACCATCACTTTCACGATGAGTTTCACGGTGATTCCTTCCATCACTCAGTTATCCAGTCAATGATTCCATGACCATTTTCACTCATGCAGTCAGTTATCCTGGAGACATCCATTTCACCATATCTGAGCCTTTTTCCATAACCCTTTCTGATTGGTGTACCTGGTTAGCTTGGAGTGGGATTGAAGAAGCGGGTTGTCAGGCCCGTGAGCAATTCTCCAAGCAAGAGAATTGTTGGGGATTGATTCCCGAAGGTGCTAAAATGTAGCTACAGTGCTATGATACTTCCGGTCTGGCCTCTTGATGAATCCCTAGAAGGGGAGTGGGGCAACCGAGGGACTGTTGAGCAGAGAAGGGGCACACTTCCTTGGGTGGGACAGGCATGTGGGGAATGAGAGGTTGTAGGTTGTTAGATGAGTGAGCACCTGAGACAGAGTCTTTCCTGTTGTCCATGAGCCTTAACCTGGTTAGGAACTCTTTACCCAAGTGGAGTTCAGTCCCAGCTCAGGGGTGACTCACTGTTGAGAGTGATGAATAGTGTAGTCTAAGGTTGGGAGGTTCGTGGATGGTTTGTATGCAGTTGGTGACAATATTTCCAAGATAAGTACCAATTGTATGATAAAATGATATGCTACATTGTTATTTACATGCTTATGGTATAGTTTATCATAAATGTGATTATAATTGCCTGCATGTTTATGGGTATTTTCCTGTATATGTTGCATATCCATGGTTACTATTATTTCAGTATAAAATTGTATATTACAGAATGTAATTGTTTGTTTATGTTTATATGTAAATCTTCTACAAGAGTGTTGTATGTATATGTTTAAGTTGCATGTAGTTTTAAGAGAAAGTTTATGTGGCATAACTCAGTTGATTACTGGGTAGGTTACCGTATGTTCCGCAGTAAGAGAACAAAAGCGTTCCCTAGAGTAGCATGGCCTGGCCTATTTAAGGCTGGGGATGTTACCAATTGGTGTCAGAGCATGAGAGATTGCTCTAGAGTGGAATCCCCAGGCTTGCGGGTGGTCGGGGGAACGTTATAGGTAAGTTGTCAGACTTAATGATGGGGGGATTTCTTGCAGCCAAATACTATGACTGTAGTAACCTGACAATTAATATGAAAATTAAAAATAAAGTAATTACCAACACATTAATTGACCTTGGTGTTGCCATTAATGTCATGACGCGTGAGACCATGGAATCCTTTGAACTCACCAGTCTTAGGGAAACCCCAATTATACTCCAACTTGTTGATAGATCAACTATCAAGCCAGAGGGAATCCTGGAAGACACAATGATCTATGTATATTCATGGGAATATCCTACCGACTTTATGATCCTACAACCCAAATATTCTCTGGAAGGGCATCCTTTAATCCTAGGAAGGCCATGGATGGCCACTGCTTATTATTACATCAGTTGTAGGTTTAGAAACATGACCATTTCCCACAGAACCTCTACAAAACAATTAACCCTGTATCCTCTCGCCAAACCCAACATATATTTTGAAACACCGCTCTGGGACAACAAATAATATAGTGATGAATAAGGAGAAAATCATCACGTACTCTCTATAGATCAGTACTTGGCCATCCTAGATAAAATTGAGGATGATGAAATCAGTGCTTTCATAGAGTCGTCTTCTCCCTCAACCAAGTCACATGTTCTTGATTGTGTTATGCATCCAGAAACACAGGATTATCTTGCCTCAACAAGTACTTCACCTGAAGAAGACCAAGGGTCCACCATGGAAACTATAGAAATCATCCCCGAAAGGAATTTGAACATCAATTGGGGGCTGACTAAACAACAAAGAGAGTGTTTGGTGAAAGTGTTTCAAAAGCACAACAATGCCTTTGCCTGGGATTACTCTGAAATGAAGGGAATCCACCCTGACTTGTGCACAAACCATATATACATTAAGGAAGTATGTAAACCCATTTTCTAGCCCCAGCGTAGGGTGAATCTAGCACTGATGGATATAGTAAAGAAAGAACTACAAAAATTTCTAGTTCTCAACTTTATCTATCCAATTTATGATAGCTAGTGGGTCTCCCTTCTTGTCATTACCAAAGAAGAATGGTAAATGGATGATTTGTGTGGATTATCGAGAACTCAACAAAGCAACACACGAGGGCCATTTTCCACTTCCATTCATCGACCAGGTCTAGGATATGTTGGTAGGAAAGATATAATTTTATTTCCTCGATGGATTCAATGAATACAACTAGATCTAGATCACACCTGAGGATCAAGACAATACAATGTTTACTTTTCCATGGGGGGGATTTTTCTATCATGTTCTTCCATTCGGGTTATGTAATGCTCTTGTCACCTTTCAAAGAGCTATAATTGGTATATTTTTTTATTTAATTCATGACTGTGTGGAAATTTATATGGATGACTTTACGACATATGGTGGTGAATTTGATGAGGCATTAGAATATTCAGAAAAAAACATTGATAAGGTGTAAAGAATCTAATGGTTCCCTCAGTAAGGTGAAATGTACAATGATGTTGAATGATGGCATCATATTGGAGCACCATATCTCGGCTAAAATAATCCAAGTGGATCTGGTAAAAATCAAGGTAATAATAAACTTTCTAACTCCGTGTTCGCAAAAAGAGGTACAAAGTTTCTTAGGACCTGTTGGTTACTACCGTCTCTTTATTGAAATTTTTTCACAAATTGCTTGTCCATTGTTTTCTTTGCTTAACAAAAATTCTAAGTTTTTATGGATAGAAATCTACCAACATGGATTTGAAAGATTGAAATGAAAGGTGTCTGAGGATCCTATTTTAAGAGGGCCCAATTGGTCCCTCTAGTTTAATATCTCTACGAATGCATTAGAAACCACCAATAGAGTTGTTCTGGAGCAACTAGAAAAAAATGATCCATATGTAGTCTACTACATCAACAAATATATCTTTCCCGAAGGAATAAATTACATAGTAACATAAAAATAATTTATTGCGGTAATATATGCAATTCCTAAGTTTCAGCATTACATTACATGATATCCAGTAATATTGCACAATAACCATGTTGCCAGAAAATACTTAATGAAAAAACCTATTACTAATGGCAGGGTAACTAGGTGGTTAGTGTTATTACATGAATATGATATAACCATCTTAAATAAACTAGGGAAGGATAATGTAGTGTCTGATTTTCTTTCAAGAATCACATCTAACAAGAATGAGCCGTCTGTAGAATATTTTTTCCCTGATGAGCACTTTGTTAAGCCCTAATATTGGCTCATTACCCCTTAATTGGGGCATATTAGATTAGTAATGTTATTTTATTTATGTCGGCTTTAGGCCATTAGTTGTAATTTAGATTAGTAATGTTATTTTAATTATGTCGGCTTTAAGCCATTATTTGTAATTATGCCTCCTAGTCTCCTATATATACCAAGGAGACATTTTCATTTAGAATCATCTTGTACTTGAACATTTAAGTGGGGTAAAAGGAGGTTGCCCCCTCGAAGAGGCTTTTTATCTGAAATTATCTCTTTTTCAAGGCGTTGATTACTTTTCCTAAGGTTTTTATATGCTATATTGATGTTTGGTTCTTAACATATGGTATCAGAGCTCAAGGTCTTGGGGTTTTGCTGCTACATCTGAGACACCGTGGAATTTTTGCTATAACTTTTTTTCTACAACGTTTCAGAAGGAACGGCTTGGAGGATAATTATACGACGGATCAAGGTACGTTGGGTTCAAAATTCATCTCCTGAGGCCTTATACTTTTGGAGATACAACCTGTACAAGATAGGTTTCTGGAATCATCCTGAAATAAGTCATTGCGGAATTGTTGCTATAAAATGTTTTCTGTAACGTTTCAGACCCTGAACTCCAGAGGCCATTTAGATAAATTGGTAATGTATCTGTGGTAAAAAGTTCAGCTTCTGGGTCATCTTAAATTTGTAGCTACACCCTGTGTAAGATAGGGTATCTGACTAGTCCTATTGACTAGTCTCAAGAAGGTGTTCCAGGTAAAACAATCATAACTTCT
>ML790186.1:176426-187619 GCA_009831015.1 Picea engelmannii | reverse complement strand
GAGGGGCATGTTAAGCCCTAATATTGGCTCATTACCCCTTAATTGGGGCATATTAGATTAGTAATGCTATTTTATTTATGTCGGCTTTAGGCCATTAGTTGTAATTTAGATTAGTAATGTTATTTTGATTATGTCGGCTTTAATCCATTATTTGTAATTATGCCTCCTAGTCTCCTATATATACCAAGGAGACATTTTCATTTTGAATCATCTTGTACTTGAACATTTAAGTGGGGTAAAAGGAGGTTGCCACCTCGAAGAGGCTTATTATCTGAAATTATCTCTTTTTCAAGGCATTGATTACTTTTCCTGAGGTTTTTATATGCTATATTGATGTTTGGTTCTTAACACACTTATTTGCGGTTTCTACTAACTCTCCTTGGTTCATCGATACCGCTAATTACTTGGATGCAGGTAGACTTCCACATCATTGATATCCAAAGGAGAAATAGAAGATAATTAATCAAAGTTGGAGATTCTCATGGATCAACTATTGTCTCTTCTATACAAAATTAGATCTCATCATCAAGAGATGTGTGCGAGAAGACAAGATCTATGAGATATTGAAAGATTTCCATGATGGTCCATGTGGGGCCCACTTTGTAGAAAAGAGGACTAGGTACAAGGTACTTCATCAAGGGTACTATTGGCCCACTATATTCAAGGACTCCAAGAACTATGTAAAGGGGTGCGATAATTTCCAGCGCATGGGAAGACCGTTTCAATCAGACGAGATGTCATTGCAACCATAATTGGTATTGGAACCCTTTGATAAATAGCCCCTAGATTTTGTGGTACCAATCAAGACTCCTTCCCACCATAAATCCTACATCCTAGTATGCATAGATTATGTCACAAAGTGGATGGAATCCAAGGCACTCCCAGCCGCAATAGATAAAGAAGTAGTAGGATTGATTCATGAAGAAATTTTCACGAGGTTTAGGATACCTTAGGAAATAGTTACTGATGAAGGGACTCAATTCATTTCAAGGCTTGTTAAAGACTTGATGGATAGATACAAGATCAAACACAGGGTTACTACACCATATCACCCACAAACCAATGGGAAATTATAAGGGACAAACAATATTTTTGAGGCTATCATCGCCAATATTCTTAGGCTACACCTCAAGGACTAGGTTGATAGACTCCCTAAAGATCTATGGGCCTACTAGAGAACATGGAGGACTACTACTGGTTTCACCCCTTATGAATTGGTGTATGGAAAGAGATTATTTTTGTCGATTGAAACATAGATCTAGACACTTAGAACAATTGTACAACTTGGAATGGATTTATCTGAAGCTCAGAAGTAGAGACTCCTCCAGGTCAATGAACTAGATGAACTTTGCTAGGCTTCCTTGCACCAAAAAACAACAATACAACATCAAAGATCTTGGTGGCATGAGAAGTTCATCAAAAAGAAGAAATTTAAATATGGGGACTGGGCCTTGTTATTTGACTCCAAGTTCAAGGATTTTAGAGGGAAGTTCCACACTCGATGGATCGAGCCTTATGATATTGATATTGTATATGAAAATAGGGCCATAAAAATGGGTACCATTGATGGATATAGAACGCCTCTAATGAAAAATGGACACAAACTTCAGTTATATCATAGAACCCTATCTAAAGAAGCCTTTTTTAAGAGGATCACTAGTGGATGGTCTGAAAATGATTTGGAGATTGTTAAAAAGGGGGGAACCCCTGCTGAACGATTCATTCCTTTAAAAAAAAAAAAAACTATGTATGAAAACCATTAGGGGCATACCTGGTGGCATGTTTTGTGAAATTCAACCTATGTTGGTGCATGATATGTTAAAAAAAAAGAAAAAAAAGAAGGGTACTTCATAGTTTCATGATGGTTATCTCAGGATCCTTTTGGTCATAATGTTTTTTAATAAAATGTTTTTAGGATACCCAGGGGAGGAGATTATTGTTGATGAAAATCCGAAATGTCGTTGTTGCAAATATTAATATCGATGTTGAAACTCCACTATTAAAGTACCAACAACTGATTCGGACAAAAATGATTCCTACTAAGACACCATATCAAGATGAAATTTTGGCCAACACATTGCTACTACTTTGGAGCATTGTTACTGCAACTCTAGAACGTTGTTGCAACTATCAAATTGTTGCAACTTTGGAGCACTCTTATTGTAACTCTAGAACATTGTTGCAACTTTGAGAACTTTTACTGCAAATCTACACATTGATACATCTCTGGAACATTGCTACAATGCCAAGCATTATTACTGCAACTATGAACATTGTTGCAACTATGAATGTTGTTGCAACTCAAGAGCTCTATTTCCTCAACTATGGACTAGTGTTGCAACTATCGATGTCAACGAGGATCCTAATTATCCCATAGGGCCAACATGATAGTTCTATAAAGGTATTGGCCATCATGACCACATATGGTATGTCAGAAGGTAGGTCTCCCAAACTGTGTCATAAATAGGCATTGATTGCCATTTTCACGATTTGATTGCATCACTCACCACCTCGTCACACACTCATAATCTCCTATCCTGTGAAATAATTACCCCATTAGAACATCATTTCCTTCCATATTTCAAAATATCCACCCTTCGTCCTGTTCATTCTTTTTTGCAGCCACAATTTGCTTGAGCTCTGAGTAGGAAGACTGGAGGGGTCACTAAACTGCAGGGAACCTACCGAGATGTTATTTGATGCAGGATCATCACTCCAACCCAACATGCGCCAACCAGCCAGTACATTCAGCATGCATTCAATGAAGGGAGAGGCGCCAACCCTCTCGTTTTAAAATTTTAAATTGTAATTAAATGTTTTTAAGGTTGGAAGAGGCATATAGATTCCTTTGTGCAGATAGGAGATAGTGTCTCCTTTAATGGCTGACAGGATGATAAGATATAGATCCGATTCAGACTAGATAGCCACTGAATGTAATTCATTGTAAATTAAGGAGAGTAGGTAGCTTGGAGGGAAGAGCTCGAGGAGTCCCTTTTGGTAGAAAAGATATTTGTATCTAGAATGCAGGGAGTTTTTGGAAAAAGAGAAGAGGAGAGAGAGTCGACACTCTGTTGCAGTCTGAGATTTGAACATATTGTAAATAGCATTCTGAGATTAATACAAAGAGTAGTTTTTCCTACATAAGAATCTTTATGTGTTTATGCGTTTATGAATGACTATTTTTTATGCTTTTATGTGTGTATGGTGTATATGTATGTTAGTTTCCATCTGCAAGGATAGATAGACTTATTTATCTGTTTATGGGTTTGTTGATTTTAGCCTGGGTTCTTTGTGGCTTCATGCAAGGGGTTGCATGACAAAGTACTAAGCACTCTGTAAGCCAGTGCAAAGAGTGCACATATGAGTTATGTGGAATTCAGGAAAAGACGTGCTAGGAGGGTGCACCAGAGAAATCATAGACTGAAGGGAGAATCCTCAAGGTTACTTAACACCTTGGAGGTAAGACTGTGCAGAGGAAGGCATGGAGAGAAAACATAATTATTGAGGATTCTGTGAAGCTCTGCCAGGAGGGCATCGAGAAAGTGCAAATAGTGCACAAGAAGAACTCTTTTTCGAGTTCTGAGAAAAGAGAAGTGTCGAGGAGAAGACACTTACAGAGTTACTGAACACTTTGTAGGCTCAACAAGGCCTGCTTGAGAAAGAAGTTTCTAGGAGGGCACTTATATCGAACTTTGTTTCGGGTTCTGAGAAAAGAGAAGTGTCGAGGAGAAGACACTTACAGAGTTACTGAACACTCTCTAGGCTCAGTGAGGCGTGATTGAGAAAGAAGTTTCTGGGAGGGCACTTATATCCTTTCAAGGAGCAAAGGGAACATAGTTTATGAATACTCTAGGGGAAGACCTGTGCAAGGAGTGCACCGGGCCGACACTTGGATGAAGTGTTGAGAGATATCCATCTGAAGGCTAGTCAAAGTGCAAGGAGAACGCACAGAGTGAACTTGTTTCAAATTCCAAATCTCAGGAGTATGAGTGAAAAGTGTGCTAGGAGGAGCACCAGAAGTCTTCTAAGGAACCAGAGGGTTGAATCCCTTAGAACTAAGTAAGTTCGTAATCTCAGGAGAGATAACACAATCAGTGCACGAAGAGTGGATTATTCTAAGTTGAGAAGCTCAGGAGAAACAGTGAAATTTTGCATGAAGAGCGCAAGTACACACCAGAGCCGAGGTCGAGTTTCATTCCCAAAGCTCAAGAAGGATAGCGTTTCCCGAATGCAGGTGAGACCAAATTTATTGGGCTCACAGAAGAATCAAATTTTGAGGCCTTTGAAGCATCGAAATATTCCAAGTCTGAGAAGAAGGTCGTAAGTTCAGGAGGAGGAGCACAGTAGCCGTCGAATAAGCTGCAGAGGGAAATCTAGACCATTAGAATCCACATCCAGACAACGTGATAAGAGCGCATGAGGAGATTAGGTCTGAGCCATCAAATCTGGGTGCATGGACCAATAGCCATTGGATCTGGAGGAAGACGCACAAGGCTTAAACCCTTGTGTATGCAGGAGAGTGGACTCGTCAGGGTCCAAAAGTCTCAATTAGATAGGAACTATCCATCGTGGGGGGACAGGTGGCAGCAGATCCGGTGTGTTCATGGAACCAGACACCAGAAGATTTGCAAGAAGCAGAGGAGTAAATTCATGAAAGGCGAAGTCGCAAAATCATCCTAGACCATTGGATCTAGAAGGGAAAGTGGCGAATATCCACACACGTCGGAAAATCGAGAATCGAGAGAAATGGAGGAAGCTACTTCCAAAAGTCCCGAAGGGTGAATTCCCAAAATCATCAAGACCATCCATAAGAAGGGATGTGTGGCAACCAATCAAAATTTCACTGACTCGTGACTCAGGGAAGTCAAAGGGTAAGTTTGTGAAAACTCGCGAAATGCGAATTCGCGACATCAAATCTGAGCGTTGGATCGAGTCAGGTTGTGGGATGTCAATCTGAAGCATCGACATTTCAACATTTCAGGAGTCGGGAGAATGAAGGTGAACTGCATCGGGAATCCTTGATACACGAATTCTTGATGCGCTTGAAGGTTGGGCCCCAAGTCGCAGTTGAGGGTCACATCAGGAGGATTCAAGGGAGGAGCTAAGGACCGTTAATCCCTTTTCGGCATTTCAGGACTTGGAGGAGTCGGGTGTCTTGGAATGAAAATCCTCAACATCGCGAAACGTGGTGCACCTATTGCATAGGTCTGTGGTCACAGGGTTGTGGTCACGTGAATGGAGCTGATGCCTAGCGCTTATCTGCATGGGCTAAGTTCAATAGAAGGACCTGTGGTTTTGTTCGAGGGTAGGGAGTTGAAGAGCTACTTCAACTCGTATATAGATTGAGCGATCCTTAGGCTGGGAGGTCAACGGACCCTGCCGAGGCAGAGGTGGGGGTGTGCGTCAAGTGGTATCAGAGCACAAAATTTGTCTGCATATTGTAGGCAAAGGTGAAGGAAGAGAAGGATATAGTCTGATACCATCAAGTGGTATCAGAGAGAGAATTTCCATCTGTATATTTTAGGTGGAAGAGAAGAGGAAGATAGGTCATTGATGGTTTGTGGAAATCTCTTTGCATGTAGGCAGTAGATATTTGATAGCTAGGTGGGCTAAAACTAGAGAGGAAGAAGATGGCTACTGAAGGCCATGAACGTGATCCAAGAGAAGACCACCAGCAGAAAAGCAAGGCTGATATAGACAAAGAACTCACCGAGATGAGAGCACAAATGGAGAATCTTGAATTTAAAATGAAATGAGATGCAAAGGTGCATTGGGTGTATGAATGGCCCATAAAGAAGAAGGTAAAATGGCCAATTAAGAAATTTTTGGCCAGAGGACAACAAAGGCTGTTGAGAATGTGGTTGAGGTATGTTGAAAGCCTCAGAGGTGAAGAGGAAGTGGTTCACATATGTGAGCCAGAAGCTGGGAAGAGTCTCAGTGATGATGAGGGGAAGAGATCAGAGAAGGATCTCATAAATGGCTAGGTGGGTAGTGAGGAACTTTCAAGTTGCTAGGTGGGCAATGAGAAGAGGTCATTGGAGGAACTCAAAGACTGCCATGTGGGCAGTAATGAAATTTTAGATTTCCAGGTGGGCAATGAGATGAGATCATTGGAGGATCTCATAGACTGCCAGGAGGGTAGGACATAAATCCCATATTTCCAGGTGGGCAAGGGAGAAGAGAAGAGATTGCCTGAAAGTCTCATGAACTCAGAGGTGAGTTTATATCAACAAGATGCACTGATCGAGGAGGATCAAAAATGCATTCTGATCATTGGAGGAATTGAAGTATTCCTGCCAAATAGCCCAGTTGAGGCCAGAGCATGTGTTGCAGATGCAACAATAGAAGAAGTACAGCCAACAGTGACTGTCATAGAAGAAATGGAGCATATGTTGATATCTGCCCCAGTAGAAGAAGAGAATGTAGATAAGGTTCTCACTCCATGGGAGAAGGAGTTAGATATGCTAGAGGATTGGTTGAAAAATCCAGAACCAGTAGATGACTGCCATGAGCAGACAATCATGCAGATTGTGGGAGAAGAGCATTCGACAAAATTTCTCAGAAATTTCAGCCAGGGAGATGGACAGATGATGACTGTAGCACTGAAGCATGCAATAGAAGAGGAAGTAGAATTCTAGTCTGGGGAGCAGCTGGAGGAAGCTGGAGTTGGACCAGCACAAGGAGAATTGACAGAATCTAGTCTGTCAGAGGAAGTGACTAAGTAGAAAATCAGTCAAAAGGAGACTACAAGAATGGAGTTTGCAGTAGGGTGGCAAGCTAAAGCCATGGGAGATGGAGAAAACAACAAGGGGGACCAAGATGATCCACCCATTGATAAAGAGGAGCTGCAGCAGAACATGCAGTATAAAGAGAGCCAACCACTAGAGTAGCTAGACAGGGAGATAGAAGAGATAAGAAGGTTGATGTTGAGGTCAGTAGTAGAAAATGCCAGTGAGGAAAATCTTAGTAGAAGGAAGTCTGCCATAGTAGTATGGAAGAAGCATCAACAACAAAGAAGTGGAGAAGATGGACACCTCCAAAGGACATTTTGGGATCCAGATGGATTTCAACAGAGCCGGGAAGCTCATGAGCAGGAGCTCATGAATTTTTCACAGCAGTGGAGTATGATGCATCGCTCCAACCCAGCATGCGCCAACCAACCAGCACATTCAACACGCATTCAATGAAGGGAGAGGCCCCAACCCTCTCGTTTAAAAATTTTAAATTGTAATTAAATGTTTGTAAGGCTAGAAGAGCCATATAGATTCCTTTGTACAGATAGGAGATAGTGTCACCTTTAATGGCTGACAGGCTGATAAGATCTAGATCCAATTCGGACTAGACATCCATTGAATGTAATTCATTGTAAATTAATGAGAGTAGGTAGCTTGGAGGGAATATCTCGAGGAGCCCCTTTTGGTAGAAAATATCTTTGTATCTAGAATGCAGGGAGTTTTTGGAAAAAGAGAAGAGGAGAGAGAGCCGAGACACTGTTACAGTCCGAGCTTTGAACATATTGTCAACAGACATTCCGAGATTAATACAAAGAGTAGTTTTTACTGCATAAGAATCTTTATGTGTTTATGTGTTTATGAATGGATGTCTTTTATGATTTTATTTGCATATGTTGTAGATGTATGTTAGTTTCCATCTGCAGGGATAGATAGACTTCTCTATCTATTTGTGAGTTTGTTGATTTCAGTCTGGGTTCTTTGTGGCTTCATGCAAGGGGTTGCATGACAGAGTACTGAGGACTATGTAAGCCAGTGCAAAGAGTGCACATCTGAGTTCTGTGGAATTCAGGCAAAGACGTGCCAGGAGGGCGCACCAGGGAGGAATTTAGGAGAAGGCCTTGTTGCAATCCTGGAATACTACCAAGATGAGGAAGAAGATTCTACTCCCAAGGCAGGGAAAACTGATTAGGGCATCAACAACCTCTAAGGGAGTCTCACCCTCTCATACTCAAAATAACTATTTGGTTGCATGGGGACATGCAATGAATTCAGTTTGGGGGAGATGACGAGTGATCAAATTGACATATTTGTCGCACCCATCCAATACTTTTGGTACACCATTTTCCCATTTACATTCCATATTAATACCCTTTTTATTCAAAATGATTCATTTTTTCTCAAGGTATAATTATTCTCTCAACATGTTATTTCCATACTTATTCTTATGAATTTTTTGTATATTATCACCTTTTTGTGCTAACAATCGTATACAGGAAAAAGGATGAATAGATAACTTCCCAACATAAGAGATACACTCCTGGATATGAGCTTCTACAACTCTCTTCTCAAGCATAGATGTTGCAACTACGGGTTGCTCACACCATTTTTGAAACTCTCTATTGTTGTGAATCTCACTATTGTTGCGACTCTTTCCCTTGATGAAACTCTCTGTGCTACGACTCTCACTGTGTTGTGACTCTTGTTTTGACTCTCACTACAAGATGTTTGATGTAACTCTTTGTGTTGTGACTCTCATTGTTTTGCAACTATTTCATCATCGTTGTTGTGACTCTCACTACAGGACCATTGTTGCAACTCTGAGAATGGGTCTTGTAACTCTGCACTTAGTGTAAAAACTCAACAGTCAACCTCATCGGTTTTCATCCAAGGATCGGTCAGGTAGTCAAACAACCAACTCCTTCACATAGTAAAATGATTAAGACAATGACTCAGTCTCCACTTGCCATACGATTGATTAAGTCAACATGTGCTTGATATTGGCTATGTTTTGGAGAAAACGATGTAACAAGATGGAAAAACCCAATTCTCAAGTTTGTCCATCGATTCCCTTGATTAATTTAGGAAGAAACTATTATGTATAAATACCCTTTCTCTCCCTGAGCCAGAAAATGGAAGAAATAAGGGACAAAAGTTAGTGAACATGATTGTATTTATCTGTGCATTTTTCTACAATAAAATTCTCACTTTATTCTTGTCCAAGTGATGGTGTGTTGAACATTAAGTGACTTACTACATTCGTGAACCAATACCTCATATAAGGAGGTAGGGCCTCCTCCTTAGCTCGGTATTTTTTGTATCTTCTGTATTTTATAGAAGTAGTTGTAGCATATCTTATATATTTCTTTTATTTCCACAAATTCCTCTATTAACACTTTGTTGTAACTTTGGTATTTCCCCATTGTTGCAACACATGTTTCCGCTGCTCTATGTTGGCATTGTAGAACCTTGTTTTCTGACTAATGAATGTGTAGTTGTAGCATCTCTTATACACTTTATTTCCATCAATTCCTCTATTCAATACTTTTATGTAACTCTAACATTTCTTGTGTTGCAACTCCTATTGTTGCAACTTTGCACTCACATTACAACATTTATCTTTTTGGCTAACAATTGTTTTGTTTGTAGTCTGTGTTAGTTTATCCCCTTTTGTTACAACACAATGTGGTTTGACTTCTACAACTTGAGGTGTGTTGCATCTCAGTACATGAGCCATCATATATCTATCACATTAATCAAGATAATTTTAATACTTGAACAAGTCACCTTTGATGCATGTGTGATTTACTTTCCTACAAGTGTGATATTTACTTTCCTACAAGTGTGATATTTACTTTCCTACAAGTGTTACATTCACTTTCCTGCAAAAGTGTGTTTCTATTCCTGAAAGTGTGGATTTGATCATGTTTTTTAATTTGGTTACTTGATAAAGCATATTTACAACTTGCCTTGTGACATTCATTTAGAAATACTACAACCCATTGGAAATTACAATAACATACTTGCATATACGGTGCACAACAATTTGTAAGTTCTATATGATCCTAGATTGATAATTAAATGCACAACTCTTTATTTTCTTACTAAAATAAT
The DNA here is from genome assembly GCA_009831015.1 of Picea engelmannii. NCBI lineage: Eukaryota > Viridiplantae > Streptophyta > Pinopsida > Pinales > Pinaceae > Picea > Picea engelmannii. The sequence continues at coordinate 177,774 of ML790186.1, read as the reverse complement.
TAGGAAGTGATTGAAAAGTCTGTCAGGGTCATAGGCTGACTTTAACACACACAACCAACTATCAATCTCTCACAGTTTTCCCAACCACATAGAAATACTATTTTACCATGTGCCTTCCCCTTCAACATGGACAACCCAAAAACTGCACCCCTTTTTTTGCAATGCAGTCCTTCAGGTTGTTCCACTTCTTTTACGAGACTCTGGTGCTACTGGTAAGAAATATCAATGTTGGAAGATCGAAGGATTCTCATCTGTGGATAGTTCTTTCTCAACTTCCATCATTTTGATGCACACAAGCATCCATTCCTTTCTAGAATAATCAATAATTACTTACAACCAACAAGCAATGGCTCTTTTCCTCCCATAATTCATTTACCATTCCCAGACAAAGAGCAAGAATGAATGATGAAGGAATCACAATGAATGGGGAAAAATGAATGGAGAACAATGAATGAGTAAACCCAAAATAGCGCAAAAATGGGGTTTATATAATTACATGCAATTACACACCACATGGCTTCCCCAAGAAACTCATGTAACCACTTTTCACAACTAAAACCAAGATGGGTGAATAAAATAATAATAATTTAAGACGTAATCCATTTAGCCCCCTCTCTCATGGAATCATATCCCCCTATCTTTGTCCTTGTCCATCTTGTAGCCATCGATGTATTTTATTAATATATTTAAAGTATTAAATTTCTAGGCACTCCGAACTTTCAAATTTATAGGCACTCCGACCTTTTATGAATAAAAAAATACATTGTTAATCTCTAGACTCAAAACTAGGGTATTACATGTTATAAGATAGGTGTGTAATATTATACATTGAATTTATAGTCCTCTTAAAAACTACCAGCAGGAGGACTAATTGGTAAATCTTTTGTAGTGTACCTAGATGATGTTACTATATTTTCTAAGAATAGAAAATATTATGTCCATCATCTCAGGAAAATATTTGAAAGATGCAGAAGATATAACATTTATCTGAATCCTAAGAAGTCCACATTTGCAGTAGATGAAGGTAAACTTCAAGGATTCATTGTATCCAAGTCAAGGATAATGATTTAACTAGAGAGAACATAGGCCATTTCAAATATCGCCTTTCCCCATAACAAGAAATCAATGCAATCTTTTCTTAGCGTGATCAATTTTATATGCATATTTTTTCCAAGTTTCTTTGAAACAATGAAGCCTTTGTAGGATGTGATCAAGATATTGAAACCCATTATTAAGCCCTAGATATTAAATTATTACATTTCTAGTGTTATATTTGTATGCCAGCTAAAACCCTTCATTGCACCCTTTCATTATAATTGTACGCTTTCTTTGATATATATATATATAT
>ML790186.1:117768-130359 GCA_009831015.1 Picea engelmannii | reverse complement strand
ACCATTCAATTAGAGGTAACCATTGAGTCCACTGACTTTTTTATGTCAGATGAAAAACACCACAAATATGTTTCCAAACACTTGTTGAAACAATTATTTTGGTCATCAATCTTGGGATGATACGTGGTGTTGAGATGCAATTGGGTTCCTTGGAGCCTGAACAATTGTTGCCAAAAATTGTTGATGAAAGTTGGATCTCGGTTAGAGATAATAGAATGAGGCATTCCATGACGTTTGAATATATTATCCTTAAACATTTGATCCATTGTGGATGTGGTGAATGGGTGTTGAAGAGCACATAAATGAGCATATTTGGAAATATGATCTACTACCACCTTGATGACTGACTTATTTCCCGATTTAGGTAGACATAGAAATATCCCTCCAAATAGTAGGGATAATTGGAAGTGGTTGGAGTGTTCCTAGAGGTTTGATGGTTTCTCCCTTATTTCTTTGACAAGTATCACATTCAACCAGAAAGGTGAAGACGTCTTGTTTAAACGTCCTAGAAAAAATAATGTTTGACCTATTCATAGGTTTTGGTAAACCTGAAATGCCCCGCTGTGGGTGAAGCATGAAGCTCAAAAAGGATAATGGATTTTAGTTGTGACTATTTTTTTTAAATATAGACAACCTTTGTAGTGAATCTCTTCATTGCTCCATATTACCCTAGAGAATCTTAAGAGTGGTGTTGCAATTGTTAGAGCAGGCTAGAAATTTTGGCGTCTTGTAGCCATTCTTGGAGAAAAACTTGGATCCTATCTAGTACAATTAAGAAGAGGGAAAAGAGGAACCCTTCTTCTTCATAATTATTGGAAAGAGCATCAAGAACCACATTTTATTTTCCCTTCTTGTAAATGATATGACAATCATATCCAAATAGCTTGGTCACCCATTTTTGTTTCTTTAGGGATGAAATTCGTTGTTCCAAAAAATACTTGAGGCTCCGATGATCAATTTTAAATTGGAAGCATTGCCCCAATAGATAAGGATGTCATAGATCCATGATATGCATAATAGCCAACATTTCCTTTTGATATATTGATTGGCCTAAATGTCTCTCTAAAAGTTGTTTTCTAGTGAAAGCCAAATGCTTGCAATCTTGCATGAAGACTACCCCAATTCCTTTCGCTGAAGCATCACATTCGAGGACAAAAGTATTGGTGAAGTCAAGAAGTGATGGGATAGGATTTGTGCAAAAATCCTCTTTCAAGGCATTGAAGGATTGATCAACATCTAGAGTCCAAGTGAAAGCATTGTTTTTAAGGAGAGTAGTGAAAGGTGCCACAATTTTTCGATAGTTCTAAAAAAACTTACAATAATAGCTTGTTAAACCCATAAAACCACACAATATATTAATATTTTTAGGGTGAGGCCAATCCTTCATAGATTCAAATTTCTTAGGATCCACCCATATTCCATCCTTGCAAACAATATGGCCCATGTAATCCACTTTCGAGGCTCCAAAGAAACATTTAGATTGTTTGAGGAAATGTTTCTGCTAAAAGAGTAGATGGAGAACTTGATCCACATGGGTGATATGGGGTTTCCAATTTTTACTATAGATGAGAATATCATCAAAGAAAACTAAGACAACATGATGGAGGAAAGAAAGGAAGACATGGTTCATGAGACTTTGGAAACTGGAAGGAGCTTTACACAGGCCAAAGGGCATGACCAAGAACTCGTAGTGAACCTCACGGGTTATAAATGAAGTCTTGGGATCATACATATCTTGTGGTAGAAAAAATGAAGATCGATTTTAGTAAAGTACTGATCACAATTCAATTCATCCAATATGTCATCAATGAAAGGAATGGGAAATCTGTCTTTGATGGTGAGTTTTTTGAGGGTGTGAAAGTATGGACACATGCACAAGGTTCCTTCTTTCTTGAGTACCATGACCATATGAGAAGAATAGGGGATGGTACTAGGATGGATAACACATTCTTTGAGAAATTACTGAACAATTTTATCAATTGCATTCCTCTAGGAAAATGAATGAAAATAAGGGTGTACATTGGGAGGAAGGTTGCCCAAGACTAGAGGAATGGAATGATAATGAAAACCACAGAAGGGGGAAGTCCATGGGTAGTGGTAAAAATGGCTTGGTATTGGGTGAGGATAGATTGGAGTTCAGGATGAAAAAAGGATGGGGCCTAGAGTGCGTAACCATTCAAAACCAAGCACAATTCCACAACCTCCCATGTCGATAGAAAATGTATGATATTTTTGGTGGTACTAACCAACTTGTAGGAACACATTTTCACAACACCCACCACATTTCATGGAACCTCCATTGGCAATCATGATTTCAAAAATATTGATGACACAAATATAATAATTGATTTCCTAGGTAATGTGATAGTGAATAAATTATGGGTGTTTCTACGCTCAACAAGGATTATGAATTTCCTATGCTTAATGTAGCCAATAAAATTGAGAGTTTGGGGAGCAGAGAAGCCAGTGAGGACATGAAATCAAATCAATGGTTCAATGTCTGGTGGATCAACAGATGGAGTAGTATCAACTATTGGGGGTATATCTTCCATAGGGGAAGCTTCATCGGCCTCGTCATCAATATCCTAAAAATGGCCATAAAAAGCTTATGYTCCTTAAACGTTTTCCCAGGAAAATATGTGTCATCACAATTATAACAAATACCCTTGAGTTGGCGTTCAACCATTTCCGCCTAGGTTAATTTTTGGATCTTGAGAGTGTTGGCATGAGGGGAATGAATGGTAGGTTAAGKGAAGGAAAGAAAAGAGAGTCTCATGTTCTGGGAAAATAAAAWTTGTTGTGATTCTTTGTCGTGTTTAGTAGCTTCCAACCAAGTCTAGGGAGAGATACATGAGGACATGGGCACATATTTCATCATTTATGCCACAAATAAAACATTCCTTGAAGAAGGAATTTGWCATGCCATCCATCCTGAAATCCAAGTTCTCAAAGGTGATTATAAAGCCTTCCAATGTCCTAGACTATTTCAACATGGTAAAATGACCTTAATAGTGGGCGTCAGTACCAAATCATTTATAAATATATGCAACAAAATGGGTCCAAGCAACATACCCCTAGCGTGCATTTTTACGCCATTTTCACCATTGTCAGTATTCATGATCTATATAGAGAAAAACATAATTCAGTTTTTCCAACTCATCAATAATTCCATGCAAAGAAAAATAATGCCCCATTTGGGTGACCCAACTTGTGGGATCAAATCCATTAAATTTATTGAACTCAACTCAGGGAAGATGGGGGTCACATTGAAAGGGGTTGAAATGAAATCCCAAAGCATCAGAGGAGTTGACACCATCTACCTGGGAGGGTTGTTCAAGGAAGGGATTTCTTAGTATCAGTTAAACAATTGGTTGAGAGTTGCATTGCAGGTGTCAAATTTACTGTCAAATTTTCCCTCTAAGTGGTTAAATTGTCCTTCAACTTGGGAAATTGGGTCTGGACTTGTTCCTTAAAACAATCAAACTAGGCCTTGCTTTGTTTGATTTTTTCATACAGTTCTTAGGTGTGAGTGGTGGCCATGTGGAAAGTTGGGGTGCTTGGAATGGGGACTGGGTCCACTAAAAAAAGGTGGATATGTGATATATATCATTATGATAAGGGTGACAAGGGAAAGCTAATGGGATAGGTGTCAAATAAGGGTGTCGGGAAGGGTGGGTTAGACCATAGAAAAAAAGGATTATATGTGATTAGTACCATGGCGATCAGGGATAAAAGGAGGAATCCAATGGGATAGGTCACAAATAAGGGTGTTGGGAAGGGCATCAGGTACAAGGAAAAAACATGATTCAAAATGATAGGTACCACGGTGATCAAGGTGAAGATAGGAATAATATGGGATAAGTCATGAATAAGGGTGCTGGAAAGACCACTGTGAATTTTGTTTCTTATTCCTATAGATTCATACTCCATCTTGAAGAATATTGTAGTGAAAAAGTGCCCAAATTGTTAACAGGGAAAATTATGTAGGAATTTCTCAACCAGAATGCACGAGGTAGGTTTGCGTAGAAATAGATCTTGTATGTTCCTTTTTTGTTCTGTTTCTTTCCCAAGGGTTAGGGTTTTCAAGATTCCTATAGACAAGGTTTTTCCTTGTGCGATATCTCTCCGATATAGATGTGGGGTCAAACAATAATACTTGACCCAATATCTCAAGGAACCAACTAAGGAGGCTCAATTGTACCCTTAGCCACACTACCTGATTACCCAGGTAATAGAGAGTATCTTCCTGAGTGTTGTTCTCGGTGTCACTATAGTGGTCAGGGTGTTAATCAACTGAACTAGAGTTGGTTTTAGGAGAGCTAGGGGACTCTTGATATAACTGACAATTTGTGGGAGTGATGGTCGTGTACATATTTTTTCTGACGAGGGACTACTCAAAGAGTACCAACATGTGTTATAGAGGTTTCCAACAAGGTGAAATGCCTGTTTCAAGTAACCTCATAAAAACATTTGTATTTTTGCGTGTAGATTTCCCCACCATAGTGTTACCTATTGAATGACAAATCTTTGTGTTTTAAACACAGTGGCAGTACACGTCTCTACCTTGAAAACAATTCCCACATTTTTCGCAGAGGAAAGTTCTCTGATAGCATTTGTTAGGTACCATATGTATTATAATAAGTAGAAAATATAAATATTGCAACAAATATCAACAAAACAACAAAATGTAGAGAACCACAACACCAAAAAATGATACCTTTATTGATAGGAAGCAACGTTCACTTGCCTCTTTGAGGGGGAAACCTCCAGGAGAGAAACACTCTATTACAATCATTCTCAGGACAAGCCTTTCTCATGCCTCCTACTCTTATACATACTAATTCTATCTTCTAAAGAACATTATAGAGGAAGATATTTCTAGAAGCAAAAGATTCTATTAAGTCTTCTCACATTAGACTTGTTCACATTATTAAATAGGCCTTATTAACTATTATCGTCCATGGATAATTTTAAGGATGGAAATTTACATTAAAATGTAGAAACATGAGCTCATCTTACTAGTCCTTAATATGCAAAATGTGAAATTTTTGGCGATAGTTTTGTAAAAATATTCAAATTTATAAGGATTTTATATAGTTTCTATACATTTTTGGTGATTTTTAAGGTAAAATAATTTTATTCTATGGAATTTGGGTGAATTGTTTTTATAAAAAATGGAAATTGGCGAATCCTTTTTGGGGAAAAACCATGGAAAATTAACCCATTAACGAAATTTAGCCCCAAAAATCATCTATGTTGTCTGCCTTTATTACATGGAAAATATATTATTCTACCTACGTGAGGGGTTAGGGAGGTTAGGTCCCTAACAACATGCCACCCACCCCCACCACATTTCCATCCCATCCATTAACAATGGACACACCCGTACGCCACCCACCCTCACCACATTTTCCATCCCATCCATCTACAATGGTTGCACCTATGTGCCACACACCCGTCATCTCTGTAGAATACCAAACTGTGCCATGCACTAATGTGGCCACAATATATGATTCCATGAAGGATCTTGTACAACCGAGTGCTCCACTTACTAGCGACTCTCCACCATTGACTGATTTATTCTCGATGAGATCATTTGTCAATGGAATTTTATGTATGATGAATGGAATTTATTTTATGCATTTTTGTTTCAATTTTATGCTTTGATACTTTTAACTATTGCAGGGTGGCATCACTGAAAGATTAGGGTTGTTGAGGATGGAAACACCCTCATGATTGTTATTATCACCCTTAATGTCAAACAACACCAATTACATTTGTCAATCTTTCTCATTCCATATTAACAACCATGATTTAATTGTTTGATGCCTTTGATAATAAAACTGAACTATGATTTTATTTATCACTTGAAATAAAGAACCCAACCATTTAGTTTTCATTCTATTCCTTTACCTTGACACAATTTTTATTTTATTTCAAATCATCTATCCAATAGATTTTCCTAGCTATGAAAATTTATAGCAATGTGATAATAAAAAATCAAGGCATGAATGATGGGATTGACCTAAAACAAAATGTAGACTTGAATCCAAGTAGATAGCTATGGTCATTGGGCCATTAATCTTCATAGAGTACAAAATTAAACTCACGCGAGGAGGAGAGGGAGAAATCAATATTTGTGTGTGCATGTTCAAGAAACTAGACAAAAAAAAAGTAGTTGAGCCATGATACCATCCACAACATCAAGAGAAGCTTCTAATTCCATTTTTTTCTCTTAGAATCCATTCAAAGTAGTTCTGGTCCCCAAATCCGAAGACCACGAACAAGGGAGGGACATGTGAATTTCTTATAAATCATCAACATTCTGTTGAATCCCTTTTGGAACTATCATGTCCAAAATTTCTTTGTGGGCCATCAAGGTGGAAAGAGAGGCAACCACATATACATATTCAACTACCCTCTTGTATTGTCTGGAGTTCACACTTTAATACCCACATATGTGATTCATCCCCCTTCTCTCCTAAGGGTTGCACAACCTCCCTTTCAAGGATCTTCAATTACGAGCCAACTTGGCTCTCTGAGACCTTCATGGTATCACTTACGAATTAACACATGCCCTTTTTGTCCTCTAGTGCAGGTTCTATGGCACCCATGACCTCTTTCTTCCTGCTGCTGAACTCATAGTTTTCAGGCGGAAGCTCCTCTCCTGCTATCCCATTCTCGCATGTTACCTCGGGATATGTCCTTCCATAAACACATGATTGCGGATGCGCCCAAGAGTGGTTTGGGGTCAAACTGCTTTTATCCCTGCAATTTACCTCCAGCTGCCACGTACCCCTTTGTCAATATCATGGTTCTGATTGCGTCCCACCCCCAAAAATTTAACATTCCAACACTTTCTGGCCCCACAATAAAGCATGACAGTCGATCTTATGATCATGACGGTGCCTCCGAACTGACGGTTCAGATCTTCCCTTTTTGAACCTGAGAATCAAATCTGACCTCTTTCAAATCCACGAACAAGATTGATTTCGACTTTCGGGCTTTGGGAGTTTCAATTCTCAAACCTTGTTTTCTCCGCAATGATTCCACCTGGAGCTCGTGCTCTATTGACGCATGTCTCTCGTATATTGACGACTACGATTTCTTCGGGTCTCTGGGATTCGGAAGACTCAAGCCTCAACTTTCACATTCCTTCAGAGTGTGTGGATTTATTCCGCGAGTCCTCTTGAATCAGACGGTTGAGATTTACTTCGGGTATTTACTTGGAGTCCACAGATTCATGCCACCTGTCCTCTAGGTCTAGCGACTGAGATTCTCTTTGGCTCTCCGTCTCTCTGGGTTTCGGGACTTTCAACTCCCAATTGAAACTCTCGAAGTGATTTCTCCAGAGCTCACAATTTGTTGACATGTGTCCCTTTGGATCCGATGGTCACTATCCACTTCGGCTCTTTGGGTTTCAGGATTTTCAACCTCCTGCACACTCGTTCCTCCCAGAATGATTTCGCCCGAAGATGACAGATTCCCGCCACATGTCCTCTACAATAGACGGTTGCGATATGACTTTCCCTTCGAGACTTAAAGAGTTTGTCACCCTCCTCACTTGGAATCCTACAAAGTATATTTTCTCAGAGTCACATATCTATCGACACGTATCTCATCGTAACCAACGACCTGGATCTAGTTTGTCCTTCAGCTCTTCGGTGATTTCAATTTCTTCTTATCCGCAAAACTTCCGAAGTAATTTTTCTTTGAAGTTATGTAGCTTCCGCTACCTGTCCCTCTTGACGATGGACGGTCCCTGGCCTCTTCGGGACTTTGAAAAATCCTCGCTCCTATGTGCACGCAAAGACTTAATGTTGGATTACTGAGAGGGGAGGTGAATCAGTAATAGCGTAATTATAATTGTTTTTCTCCAAATAATCCAAGTGTTATATCAATGTAGAATTATTATCCAATAATGAGAAATAAGAAATGAACAATCACACACATACACAGCACACCAATGTTTTACGTGGAAACCCAAATCAGGAGAAAATCACAGAATGCTTTATCTTATATGTCTTGAAGAATTACATTCATTGGAAGAACCAACTTTCTTTGTTTTCCAGATGAAACTGGAAGGAGGCTCCAACCCCTTAGTTTCTTAGGCTACAACTCGAGGGAAGCTCCAACTCCCTAATTCTCTCGCTAAAACCAGAAGGAGGCTACAACCCCCTATGTTCTCCGGCTACAATCGGAAGGTGGCTACAACCACCTGTCCTTGCCCCGTCCAACCGCCTTGAAGTAGAAGTAGAATGATGGAACCACTGTCACACTATCACTGTGAGATATACCGCTATAAACATGTACCAATAAACCTGAACCATGCATCAACCATGCATCAACCTGTACATCAACTTGTAATCAACCTGTACCATAAACAAGTGCATCAACCATGCACCAACCTGTACCAAACAATTTGTAATCAACTTGTACCATAAATAAGTGAAACCAACCATGTACCAAGTATGTACCAATCACATGTCAAGTACTCATCAATAGGTACCAACATCATCAACTATACACCTCATGTATGTGCCAACTCATCAACAACTTGTCTCAACCATGTACCCAACTTGTACCTCAACCAAAATCCCTCTTTAATTTCATCATCCAAATATGATTTGTAACTCTATAATAGACCTGGTGTATATGATCACATACCTTCAAACCTTCCTTAACTTTAACAACTAGAGACTAGCAGTTTCATCAAACGTTTCTTTAGTCTCACAAGACTAGTTTTGGATTAGTCAACAACCCTAAATTGAAATAATCATAACTTTGTACCTATAATGAATAAAGATATGAAACTGATATACAATGTCCTTCAATGTTTTTTATGCAATTCTTCTAGGTTTCACTACTCGGAACCTCTCAGAAAAGGATTTATGGAAAAAAGGACACACCTTGTTGAATTCTGGCTTATTCTAGAGAGTGAACTTGTAGAGAGTGCCCCGCACAAAATATGTGTTGAATTGATCTGAAAATTTAATACAACATACTACCAACTGTAATATAACCAAAAACGTTTGTATTACTGAATTTGGATCTTTTATGAAGAAGTTATGACGTTTTTACCCGAAACACATGTGTTTGACTAGTTTCAGGACTAGCCACAAACCCTATATTCCACGGAATGTAACTCCAAAAATACAATGACCCACAAGATGAATATTTTAACACAGATACTTGGATATGTTTCCTCTATGGAATATCAATTTTAGGGTCTGAATCGTTCTATAAAAACATTTATTGCGAAAATGGTGAGATGACCTGAAAAACACATACCTTAGAAAGCATCATCAAAAGAATTTATCCTTCATTGAATTCCACCCTTCTTTTCTTCACTTTCCTCAGAACTTCGGCTTAGATATCCTTTGGTTACCTTAGACACCTATAGGTATTCAATATTCTCAAGTTTTTCTTAAATGAGAGAGCCTTGCCTCTTATTTATACTCTCCAAGTAGCTTCCTTAAAAATATCTTCTAGGTCACTTTGCCCACTTTCCTTATTTTAGGATTAACCCACTTCTAATTTCTCCATTAAATTTATTATTGAATTTATTTATTTTTTATTCACTTTGAATTATAGTACACTCATCACTTCACTTTATTATTTACCTTCTAAAATCTCTTAAACCACTTTGACTACTTTGACCTTTTGGGGCTTCTAGATGACATATGAGGGTCCTCCAACTTCGTAAGGCCATAACTCTCAAACCGTGAGGAGTTATGTGACACTCCAAAAACCACCAGAAATAGAATTACATGTACTATCCATATAGAATAGTATTACCTAAAAATATATCAAAACTCATACCGTTATCCATCAAACAAACTTGGGTCCATTACCTAAACTTGGGTTCTCCAACTTCTCATGGCCATAAGTCTCTAACCGTGAGGAGTTATGTGACATTACAGATACCACTAGAAATGGAATGACAATCACTATCCATATGGGATAGTTTCAATGAAAAATTCACTGGCGTTCATCTCATTATTCCATAAATAATCATGGGTTCTTTAACCATACTTCTAGGATAACTCAATCCACAAAGCGTCTTCCTGTGAGGGATTTCACCATAAGGGGACCACTTTGGATTTCATCCATTTATACTTATTATCAACCATGACAAGATAACAATGAGTCATCTTTACATAAAATAATCTTGGGTCCATTACCCAACCTTTTTTCTACAGGGATTTCTTCAAGGGTTTACATCAATGACAATCAACAATCTCCCCCTTTGGCATTGATAGAAACACTCTGTTGCAATACTGAAATCATATCACTCATGCTCCCCCTATAACCATGCCTCTGTCCTCTGCATCTGATAAATATGTCATCAATGGCAAATTTATCTTTCCATCTGAGGTTTCTCCCGCTGATTGAACTGTCCTCTTATGGTGCTTCCTCGTGTAAATCTAAGACATATAAGATGAGCATTCAAACAAAATTCATTTTGGAGTATAAATAAATCCAAGTATCCAATGAAGATATTCAAAGGATTCCCATGGAAGTGATTTTGTGAAGATGTCTGCCACTTTTTCTTTTGTTCCCACATACTCATCTCTGATGTTCTTTTCTGCAACCTGCTCCCGTAGAAAGTGATATTTTATTGGAATGTGCTTCGTCTTGGAGTGCATCACTGGCTTCTTCGAGATACTGATGGCACTTGTATTATCATAATATATTGGAATGGGATCATCATACTCAACCTGTATATGTTTCAGAGTTTGTTTCATCTAAAGAACCTATGTACAACATGATGCTGCTGCAATACACTCTGCCTCCGCTGTAGATAAAGATACTGATGATTGTTTCTTTCTTAGCCATGATACTAAACACTCACCCAAGTAGAACGTTGCTCCACTGGTGTTTCATTGGTCATCAATACAACTTGCCCAATCTACATCTGTGTAGGCAATAAGTGATAGATCATTTCCTTTTGGATACCATAATCCAAACTCTTCTGTTCCTTTGAGATATCTGAAAATCCTCTTCACTCCTAACACATGTGACTCCTTTGGTGTTCCTTTAAATTGTGCCACCTGTCCAACTGCCTGCATTAAATCTGGTCTAGATGATGTCACATATAGTAGGCTGCCAATCATTGACCTGTATTGCCTCTGATATGTAGACTTTGAATCATCATCTTAACTCAACTTGCAACTGGTTTGCATGGGAGTGATAACTGGTTTGCAATCTTCCATTCCGAACCTCTTTATCATTTCTCTGATATACTTGGTTTGAGAAATAAATATTCCTTGGTTGATTTGACGTATCTGAAGTCCCAAAAAGAAGGATAGTTCTCCAAGTAATGACATTTCAAATTCATTCTGCATATCTTTTGCAAATTTATGGCTTAACTTGTCATCATCACTACCAAAAATAATATTATCAACATAAACTTCAATTAATAAAATATTACCTTCACATACCTTGATGTAGAGGTTGTTGTTTGCACTTCCTTTTCTAAACCCTGCATGTTGCAGATACTTATCCAATCTAGAGTACCATGCTATAGGAGCCTGTTTTAGACCATACAAGGCCTTCTTTAATTTACACACATAATATGCGTTCTCTGACAATTGAAATCCTTCTGGTTGTTCAATGTAGACTTCTTCTTCAAGTTCCCCATTAAAAAAAGTTGATTTTACGTCCATATGATATAGTTTAACATTTTTGGAGCATGCATAGTCTAAAAGCAGCCAGATTTATTCCATTCTTGCAACTGGAGAAAATGTCTCTTCAAAGTCGATTCCTTCAATCTGTGCATATCCTTTACATACGAATTTAGCTTTGTTCCATGTAACTTGTCCATCTTCATTTAATTTATTCCTGAAAACCCATTTTGTGCCGATCATATTCTTATTCATTGGTCTTGGAACCAGTTCCCAAGTGTCATTTTTCTTTATTTGATCCAATTCTTCATTCATGGCCTTATTCCAAAATTCATCCTTGTTGGCTTCTTCAAAACAGTTTGGTTCAATTGTAGATAAGAGTGCTAGGTGTGTTTGTTCTGGTCCATGGATTTTTCTTCTAGTCTCAACTCCTGCATCTTTGTTTCCAATAATCTGATCTGAAGGATGATTCTTCTGTACTCGTTTGCTAGGTGTCTTTGGAGATACCTATTGAACTTGCTCTTTTGTTTCTGTCGGATTTTCTTCATATTCCTCTTCTACTTTATCTTTTGCTTCTTCTTCTTTGAAAAGTTGTTCCATTGATTTGTTTTCTTCTTGCTTTTATTCTGGTCTGCCTGTTTCATCAATTGTTACGTTGATGCTTTCCACAAATTTGTTCAATCTTAGATTGTGACACTTGTATGTTTTCCTTGTACTTGAGTAACCAACAAGTACTCCTTTGTCCACACGAGATTCAAACTTTCCCATTCTACCATATTCTCTTTTGATGTAGCAGTTTCTTCCAAAAACTCTGAAGTTCTTCACATTTTCTGGTCTTCCTTTTCATAGCTCGTAGGGAGTTTTATCAGCATTGTTTCTAAGCATTACTCTTTTTTGAATGTGAATTGTTGTATGCACTACCTGTGTCCAAAATATATATGTCAATTTGGAATCCATTAGCATT
>ML790186.1:57466-73113 GCA_009831015.1 Picea engelmannii | reverse complement strand
TTTTTCATTTTCTTCCAATGGATTACTTATACGAGTACTTATATGAACATGACCTTGACCTAGACCATGACCTAGACCCCCCTAGCTCCATCTAAGCCGAGGAATAATCTATATTCTACCCTTAACCCCCTCCACATCCAATACCTAAGTGAAGTATGCCTATACCTCTTGTTTAATAATGATATTTTGTGGATATGAATGTTTACCTATGGTTTAATAATGATTTCACATGGTTTAATGATGATTATGGTACGTTGACTCTACTTTTTTATTTTAATATAAGAATACTATTTTCGTGGATTTGATATTCTTTATTCACAATTAGTGTTCGACATGCACTAGATTATGTATGACATAACACTTATGTATATGTACTCTCATACACTCTCTCCCTTCCTTCCTCCCCCTCCCTCCCACTATCTCTCATCTCTCTTCTACATATACCATATATCTCCCACATCTCTCTCTCTGTATCCCCCCTCCTGGTCTTTGTCTCCCACCCTCTCACACTTTCAAAAAATCTGTCTCTACCCCCTTCTCTCTTTACCTCTTGCATCTAACCCTCACTCTCTCGCTCCCTGCATCCCCCTCCCTCTTTCTCCCTCACTTTCCCCACCTTGCCCTATTTTCTTCTATATAACACCCCTTCCCTCTCTCTCCACCCTTCCTCTCTCTCTCTCTCTATGCCTCCTCTCTGTCTCCCTATCCCGCACTCAAACTGATATGAACCCGGGGGTGATAAGTTTCCAATAACTGGTCTATTATGTCACTCCTTCAAAATGGTGAGTTATAGATCATTTTACTTGAGCGATTTGCAATTAAAGGTAAAGTTGAAGTCTTATGCGCTTGAATTTGAAGTGAATGAAACCTCTTTAGTCTTCCTTATGTGAGATATGTCGTGATTGCATTTAACATCCTATGTGCGGAAATTCATGGAAAAACAACATAAGAACATAATACACATAATGAATATGACACTTCCCTTGATAACATAGTTCACTCGATGTGGGCTACCTCCCCGGGTCATGCTCCAAAGTTTGACCACTTTATTCTCCTCGCTGTAATGATGACTCTCCTTTACAATTTGTAAGGAAAAAGTCCCTTTTCGATGACGACAACAAGAGATCGGAATGTGATCAGGAATGTATATAGCTTCACAAGTTCTCATACTCATGAGGCATCCATGATGCTGACATGGCCATCATTCCCACATACTCAATACATAAAAAAAGAGGAATAATAAAATATGACCCCCATCAACATGGGTCCATAAAAATCCTTAGATCTTCTGCTTAGATCCAAGCATAAATATGCAACCCATACAAAGATCCTGAAACCACAAAATTTAGAACTGCTTCATTGTCCACTTTTCATGCAAGTGCCACAATTTCTCTGTCACATATAATTGATTGATTTGATGTGAAAGAAGAGAAGAAAAGAGTAGATAGAAGGAATAAGATGATCTTACTGCCTTGCTGCAGCCTCTTTATGCTCCTTCAGACCTATAACATGCATGCTATGCTGCAACGTTTAATGACAAAACAACATAATGAAAAGCATGCTTACATTAGATTCTCCAGAACTTATCTTGTTGATATGAAGCTCTGCTGAAAAAATAGACTTCGTCATTGGATTCGCGTCGCCGAACCACCTAAAAATGACTATCTAATCGTCTCCATCCAAGTCAGACACTTTCAGGCCCAAGAGACACCTCTGCCTTAGTTACCGTGCCACTGCCTATGCAATAAATGACTCATTCTGGAATTAAGCTACATAATCTTTGCTCAAATCATAAAACTAACACCAACACTGTTTTTGTGGTGTCATTTTACCTAAAAATGACTGTCTCCATGCCTCGATCCGAGTCAGACACTTTTTGGCCCAAGAGTCACCCTTGCCTCGGTTTGCATGCCAAAATCCGTACCAGGCCGTACACTCCATATGGGTGTGCTCAGACTCCTATCTCATGCTTTGTGTCTGTTCTGTCCTGAAATCTTCCCCAAAACACCTTTTTATACAAATCTCGGGCGATTGTGTAATCAATGAGTCTGTTGGTTGAGTGATTAGTAGAGCTAAGTTTAGTCACTTGGTTAGCAAAGGTCCCGGGGTCAAATCCAACATACATCCCTTTTTTAGCATACATTTTTGGAGCGCTCTGCTAAGTCTGGCGGCGGTTTTGGTAGGCGACCTCCTATATATGGCGGACGTTTTGGCAGAATCTACTAAACTGGCGAAGATTTTGGCGTATAGTTTAGAGGATTGCTAAATCTGGCAGGCAGTGGAATATGCCCCTAAAATGGAACCACTTCCATATTTGGCAGGGTATTAAATATATATATATATATATATATTTTAATTTTTTTTCCACGGGGCCTTGTGCATTTCAACTGTTCCACGTGGCGCCTCCCTATTGGGCCACGTGGCATCCACTGATTTCTCCACCTGTGTGATGACGTCACCTCGTGACATGTGGCACCTTCTGGGCGGTGACACATGGAGTCACCTGGGGATGCCACGTGGCACTTTTTTACTGGTCCACGTGATGCCCTAAAAAGCCCAAATCCGAGTGACACGTGGTAGCCTTTGGTGCTTCCACATGGAATGATGACATCATGATGATGTCATCATGACAGATGTCACCCTCTGTGCTTGGCACGTAAGCTGTACAAATGTTGATGTCATCTGTACTGATGCTGATGTCAGTAGTACAGATGCTGACTCATCCCTGCTTACTGGGTTAGGTTGACTAAAACTTTGACCGCTTATATCTTTTGATCTGTAAATCCGTTTAACAAGCCATTTGAAACGTTGGAAATATTGTGGCACGCTCTTCGCTAGCATGCCATTTTAATTGAGTTTTGGGAACTTTGAAGTTTTCCCTTTCTCTTCCTATTGAGGCCATTCTGAGCCTCCTGGGACACTTCTGAAACTTCTGTGATGTTCCCTAGATCCATCCAGATCACTCACACACTCTTTTTGTCTTTCCCTCTCCCCCTCTCACACTCTCTTTCTTATTCTCTCTGCACCCCCCTCCCTACATCGCAAGGAAATAAATGGCCTTGACCTATACATGTCAAGACCTAGACCTAGACATAGACACAGAAAGAACTAGACATGACAAGACCTAAACCATGACCTATACCTATACAATGACCATGACATAGAAATAGAAATATACCTAGACCATGACCTAGACTACGACATAGAGCTAGAGCTAGAATTATACCATGACCTAGACCTATACAATGACCATGACCTAGATCTTAGCGTAGAGCATCACCTAGACCCCCCTAGCTCCATCTAAACCTAGGCATAACCCATACTCAACCATTAACCCCCTCCACACTCGAACCCTGAGTGGACTATGCATATACCTCTTGTTAAAGTCCCCACAACCCTTCCACCCACATTACCCACATCTCGATTCTCTAACCATTTATCTATTCTTCAAAACACTTTCAATCCTAAGCCCTTAGGTCCTAGTTGTCCCCATACCCATATACATATTTATTCATAAAGTTTTTTTGATGCAGGAGCATCTCCCACGTCAAGCAAGCCAGCGTGAAAGGCAGAAGACAGCTGGACAAGCCAGCCAACATTTTTGAATATTTTCCTTGAAGTTGTTGCACCAAACTTTAAATGTGATAATTAAATGAGGCGCACTTGTATATTGTAAATGGAACTTGAGCGGATTTCTCTCATCCTTAGTTAGATGGAGGCATTTAAAGTAGTTAATGTAAGTAGATAGAACATTTAATTCTAGATTTGATAGTTTTAGAGCACAAGAGGGAAACGGGATATAGACACCCTCATTGTGCATTTGTATTATCAAGGAAGAACAAGAGCAAGCAGAGAGCTGTGTAAAGAACACCCATGTACATATATTTGAATTAATAGAAGAACTTGGTTCAAATCCATGGTTTGTGTTATTCTTTGTGTATTGTTGATATGCTCATGAATATTTGCTTCCTGTTATACATCTACTTTTATATGCTGTGTATATGATTTCATGCTTGAATTGAAGTCCGAGAGGGTGAAGGAATGAGTTTCAATTGTTTTTCTATTTGAGCCAGAGATTCCTGAAAGGAGTGCAGTTGAAGTGTCCGCAAGGAGTGCGTTGACAGAGGGTTTAGATAGAGATAAATTTTGTTCTCATTCATCCCAGAAGGTGCAGTTGGGCATAGGAGTCGTGGAAGGAGTGCACAGGCTGGTTAAAGGTCACAGGGTTACGAACTTGAGTGAATCTTTGAAAGACTGCTGCTGCAGGTGTGCGCAGAGTCGAAGAAACTTCAACACCTAGACGTTTGTTGAAGGTTTGCTGCAAGGAGTGCGTGCAAGAATCTTTCTTGAAGGACTTGAAGGTCGTGGAAGAGCTCAGGAAGGATAGGCCTTCGAGTTTGTTGAAGGACAACACAGACAAGCTGTGTCTAGAAGGATTGCAAGAAGTGTCGCAAGTAGCACGCAAGTGGAAGGGTTCCGTAGAGGAACACTTAGTCATTTCGTGGATTACGAAAGGAAGAGCGGACGGTCAAAATCCTTCGAGGAGATTTCACGAAGTTCCGAGGTCCGTTAGATCTTGCGGAGGTGCAAGGAGGTTACGGTGAGAATGTAAAAGGGTTCCAAGCTCAGAAGGGGCAGAGACGTTGATTAGGGCCACGAGGGTCGTTGGATTCACACGCATATCACGAATCAGGGTTTCGTGAGTCGAAGCTCCAAATTATCGCAACAGGAGTCGCGATATCGCGATACGTGATATCCCGACAGATCATAACCGTCCATCAGTGGGGACGCGTGTCAGAAAGTCTAACAAAGTCGGAGTTCAACATATCGGAGATCTTGAGGACAAGATACTCAGATAGTTTGGAATCGCGAAACGCGATATTCCGACGGGAGAGCTGTGTGGGGCCACAGGAAGTTAGTGGAGGACAGGTGGCACACCGTATCGGAGTTCGGGGAAAGAAAAGTCCTGAAACATTTGACATCAAGATTCGTGATCCCGCGAACCCTGAAATCCCGATAGAAGTGACGGGAAGTGGAAAGTTCAACTCGCACGTGTGCGTCGGAGTTTCGTCACGTCGGGTATCGGGAGTCGGTAAATCAAGTGTTCGATATCGCGAGTAGCGAAATCGCGATAAGAAAATTTCCGATAGAGAAAGGGGGAAAGTCAGCGTTGACTGGCCATCGAGTCTCGGTGATTCGAGAGCCCAATGATCAACCTTTGACATCGCGAAGTCATGAAGTCTGATCCTCCGATAAGCAAAGAGAGGGGATCTTGTGAATAGTGTTGTGGGTGAGGATTTCCGAAAGGGAAATAGAAGAACAATTGAGTTCTTCGGGCCGTGAGAAGAAGATCCTATGTGAGAGGGTGTGCCTGCGGGTGCGACTGCGTCAGTTGTGGTATCAGAGCACAGAAATATTCTTTGCTTTCTATAGCAGAGAAGGAGATAATTTCACCATGCCGCCAAGGAGAGAAAGAAAATCACCTGATCCAGAGGATAGGGAGGTGCGAAGAAGGGGCAGACGGGTAACCAATCCAGAAATGGAAAGACAAATGCGTGATCTCCAAGAAAGACTCGAAGACATGGAGACAGCGCAAAGGCGTATAGTTGGTGCGAGGGATCTTAGTGATTCCGAAGACGAGATTGAGGCTGAACGTGAAGAGGAAGTTGCAGCCAAAGATGCCACAAGTGAGCATTTGATCAAAGCCATTGCAAGGATGGGTGCAAGGGTGAAGATGGACATTCCAGTTTATGAGGGAAACTTGGATGCAGAGGAGCTTCTAGATTGGATTAGAGCTCTCGACACCTACTTTGACTATGAATAGGTCGAAGAGGACAAGAAGGTTAGACATGATGTCACGAGGTTGAAAGGACATGCAGCATTGTGGTGGGATGAACTACAAGCTGACAGACGCTGCAAGGGAAAGAAAAAGGTCAAAAGCTAGGATAGGATGATTGTGAAGATGAAGGTGAAATTCATCCCCAGGGATTATCAAATTAATCTGTTCAGGAGAATGAAGAACCTGAGACAGAAGCTGATCACAGTGAAAGAATACACCGAGGAATTCTATCGACTGAACATTAGGGCAGGTCATCGGGAGAGCGATGATGAGAAGGTTACTAGATATCTGAATGACCTGAGATACGATATCCAGGATGAGATGAGCATGGTAACCATATGAACGGTGGAAGATGCTTATCAGATGGATTTGAAAGCTGAAGAGAAGTTGAGCCGAAAACAGAGTCAGAGAGGTCGAGGCAAGAGTCAACCAAGAGGCAAATCTGTTGTTCAGGACAGAAGCCAGAAGCCCAGGGAGGAATGGAAGAAACCTCAGACTCGTGCTAAGAGAAGTGGAACCTCACAGTGGGGGCCATATGTTGAACAGAGAGGGAAGCATAATGAGAAGAGGGGAGATTATGCTGATGCAAATACTTTTCCTCGTACTAGAGGTCGAGGCAGAGGAAGAGGTGGAGTAGTTACATGCTTCACGTGTGGAAAGAATGGGCACAAGTCTTATGAGTGTCCAGATAAAAATAAGGATGGAGGAGAAACTCACATCACCGAAGCGCAGAGGCGGGATGTTGAGGCAGAAGATGCTGAAGGCGAAAGATCGCTTATGATGCGAAAATCTCTTTTGACACCCGAGAAGGTGGTGGAGAGTCCAGTCTAGAGGACCAAACTTTTTAGGACTGCTTGCAAGACCAAGGACAGGGTGTACAAGGTCATCGTATATAGTGGTAGCACAGATAATCTCGTATCCACAGAGATGGTAGAGAAGCTGGAGCTGGAGACGACTAATCATCCAAGCCCATACAGAGTTTCATGGCTACAGAAGGGACACCAGGTAACTGTTACTAAACAATGCTTGGTTGAATTCAAGATAGGAGGATATAATGATAGAATCTTGTGTGATGTTATTCCCATGGATGTTTGTCATCTATTGCTGGGTATACCATGGCAATATGATAGAAATGTGATTCATGATGGGAGAATGAACACATATACCCTGGAAAAGAATGGGAGGACACACATGTTTCTTCCGATAAAGGATAAGGAGGTGAAACCGAAGGTAAGCAACACTGTACTTCTCATGAGTGGGAAGGAACTTCTTACAGAGGTTAAGAAGAAGGAGGATCCACAATTCTTTGTTGTCAGGAAACCGAGGATTGTTCTGACTAGCACGAGAGTGGATGATTTACCAGATGAGGTTCAGGAACTGCTGGAAGAGTTCGCTGACATCATAGTGGACGAACTACCTCATTTGTTGCCACCGGTCAGGAGTGTGAGTCATCATATTGATCTCATACCAGGAGCCAGTTTGCCAAACAAAGCTGCATACAGGTTGACGCCGCAAGAGAATGAATAGGTTAAAAGGCAAGTCTAGGAGTTGTTGGACAAAGGGTTAGTCAGGGAAAGCTTGAGTCCGTGTGCTGTTCCAACAGTGCTCAGTTCGAAGAAAGGCAGAGGCTGGAGGATGTGTACCGACTCAAGGGAGATCAACAAGATAACCATCAGGTACAGATTCCCATTGCCGAGAATGGATGATTTGATGGATTGCTTGAGCGGAGAAAAATATTTTTCAAAGATAGATTTGAAAAGCGGATATCACCAGATTCGCATGAGAGAAGGCGATGAGTGGAAAACAGCCTTCAAGACAAACGAGGGTTTGTATGAATGGCTAGTCATGCCGTTTGGCTTGACGAATGCACCAAGTACCTTTATGAGGTTGATGAATGAAGTCCTGAGGGAGTTCATCGGGAAATTTGTCATTGTGTATT
The DNA here is from genome assembly GCA_009831015.1 of Picea engelmannii. Classification (NCBI taxonomy): domain Eukaryota; kingdom Viridiplantae; phylum Streptophyta; class Pinopsida; order Pinales; family Pinaceae; genus Picea; species Picea engelmannii. The sequence continues at coordinate 65,335 of ML790186.1, read as the reverse complement.
TGGATGACATACTGATTTTCAGTAAATCAGTGGCAGAACACTTAAAGCATTTGGCTATAGTGATGTGGAAGCTATAGCAGGGGAAGCTGCTGATAAACATGAAGAAATATTCATTCATGAAGACGGAGCTCATTTATATGGGACTTGTTATTTCGGCAGATAAGTTGAGAATGGATCTAGAGAAGGTGGAAGTAATTAAGAATTGGCCATCACCGAGAAATATTTTCGAGGTGAGAAGTTTCCATGGATTGGCTAGTTTCTACCGGAAGTTCATTAGGAATTTTAGTGGAATGAGCGCAGCGATGCTGGATACAGTGAAGAAAAGACATAAATATTTTCACTGGACATCAGAGGCTAAGAAGAGTTTCAACTTGTTGAAACAGAAGATCACGGAACAACCAGTTTTGGTGTTGCCGGATTTTCGAAAGACATTTCAGGTGAAATGCGATGCAAGCAGGTTTGCCATCGGGGCCGTCTTGAGTCAAGAAGACAGGATGATTGCATATTTCAGTGAGAAGCTGAATGAATCGAAGGTGAAATACTCCACGTATGATAATTAATTTTATGTTATCATACAGGCGCTGAAAAAGTGGAGGCATTATTTGATTCCAAGGGAATTTGTTTTATATAGCAATAACCATGCATTGCAGTATGTAACTCAACAAGAGAAGTTGAATCAGAGGCATATTAAATGGGTTGAATACATGCAGAGTTTTACATTTGTAATCAAACACATTTATGTTACTGCTAACAAAGTGGCTGATGCTTTGAGCAGGAAATGTTTGTTGATGTAGGAGTTACGAGTCAAGACGTTAGGTTTTGATGATCTTAAGGACATGTATGCAGCTGATCAGGATTTTGGGGAGGCGTATGAAGCAGCTAAGAACCCAGTTCTCAGAGACAGAAGCCAGTGGATAGATTATGTGATCCAGAAAGGATTGTTGTTCAGAGGCAATCAACTGTGTTTTCCGAAATGCTCCATGAGGGAGAATCTGTTGAAGGAGAAACACAGTGGTGGATTGGCAGGACATTTCGGTCATGACAAAACATTCGCCAAATTGAATGAGTCATATTTTTGGCCGGGAATGCGAGCGGATGTCAAAATATTTGTAGACAGATGCAAAATTTGCCAGCATTCGAAGGGAAGAAAGAAGAATGCGGGACTATATCAACCATTTCCCATACCAAAAAGGCCATGGGATGCGATAAGCATGGATTTTGTATTGGGATTGCCAAGGACACAAAGGGGTTGTGATTCAATCTTTGTGGTAGTGGATAGATTTTCCAAAATGGCACATTTTATCCCATGTCAGAAAACCAGTGACGCAACTCATATCGCTAATATGTTTTTAAAAGAAGTCATTCGACTTCATGGCCTACCGAAAAGCATAGTTTCAGACAGAGACACGAAGTTCATAGGGAATTTTTGGAGGACCTTATGGAAGAAGCTGGGGACTAATTTGATGTTTAGTTCAACTTATCATCCTTAGATGGATGGACAGACAGAAGTAGTCAACAGAACTCTGGGAGACTTGCTGAGAAGCCTGGTGACAGAGCACCATAGCAGTTGGGACAATATATTTCTGCAGGCAGAGTTTGCATATAATGACTCAGTGAATCGGAGCACAGGGCAAAGTCCATTTCAGGTTGTATATGGTATGCAGCCGAGAAGAGTTTCTGAACTACTGGATTCAGAACAGACTGCGACTAGGAGCGCTAGTGCAGAAGAGTTCGCTGAGGCGATGAAATAACTTCACAGCCAGGTGAAGGAGCGGTTGCCGAATTCAAATCAGGAATATAAGCGTAGAGAAGACCAGCGGAAGAGACAACTTCAGTTCGAAGTTGGTGACTTGATTCTGGCACACTTGAGGAAGGAAAGGTTCCTGAGAGGAACATACAATAAGCTCAAGATGAAGAAAATCGGGCCATGCAAGGTCTTGAGAAAGTTTGGGACAAACGCTTACGAGATTGAATTACCGGATGGGATTGGAATATCTCCGATATTCAATATCTCGGATTTGTACCCTTACAACGCTGAGGAAACATGAACTGGAGCTGAGCAGCCGGTGATCCAGTGGATGAAACAATTTCCAGTTGTAGAGACACCGCAGATGGAGTTCATACTGGATAAGAGAGTAAGCAAAAGGACCAGGCGAAAGAAATACTTCGAGTATCTGGTCAAGTGGAAGAACCATCCAGTTGAAGATGCCAGCTGGGAGAGCGAAGAAAAGATCCAGAAGCATGGACAAACCGTGCAGGAGCTCATGGATAGGAGCCCATGAAAATTTTCAAGCGAGGGAGTATGATGCAAGAGCATCTCCCACGTCAAGCGAGTCAACGCGGAAGGCGGAAGACAGCTGGACAAGCCAGCCAACATTTTTGAATATTTTCCTTGAAGTTGTTGCGCCAAACATTAAATGTGCTAATTAAATGAGGCGCACTTGTATATTGTAAATGGACCTTGAGCAGATTGCTCTCGTCCTTAGGTAGATGGAGGCATTTAAAGTAGTTAATGTAAGTAGATAGAACATTTAATTCTAGATTTGATAGTTTTAGAGCGCAAGAGGGAAACGGGATATAGACACCCTCATTGTGCATTTGTATTATCAAGGAAGAACAAGAGCAAACAGAGAGCTGTGTAAAGAACACCCATGTACAGATATTTGAATTAATAGAAGAACTTGGTTCAAATCCATGGTTTGTGTTATTCTTTGTGTATTGTTGATATGCTCATGAATGTTTGCTTCCTATTATACATCTGCTTTTATATGCTGTGTATATGATTTCATGTTTGAATTGAAGTCTGAGAGGGTGAAGGAATGAGTTTCAATTGTTTCTCTATTTGAGCTAGAGATTCCTAAAAGGAGTGCAGTTGAAGTGTCCGCAAGGAGTGCGTTGACAGAGGGTTCAAATAGAGATAAATTTTGTTCTCATTCATCCCAGAAGGTGCAGTTGGGCACATGAGTCATGCAAGGAGTGCGCAGGATGGTTAAAGGTCGCAGGGTTGTGAACCTGAGTGAAGCTTTGAAAGACTGCTGATGCAGGTGTGCGCAGAGTCGAAGAAAATTCAACACCTAGACGTTTGTTGAAGGTTTTTCGCAAGGAGTGCGTGCAAGAAGCTTTCTTGAAGGACTTGAAGGTCGTGGAAGAGCTCAGGAAGGATAGGCCTTCGAGTTTGTTGAAGGAAAGCACAGACAAGTTGTGTCTTGACGGCTTGCAAGAAGTGTCACAAGTCGCGCACAAGTGGAAGGGTTCCAGAGAGGAACACTTAGTCATTCCGTGGATTACGAAAGGAAGAGCGGACGGTCGAAATCCTCCGAGGAGATTTCGCGAAGTTCTGAGGTTCGTTAGATCTTGCGGAGGTGCAAGGAGGTTACAACGAGAACGTAAAAGGGTTAGAAGCTCAGAAGGGGCAGAGCCGTTGATTAGGGCCACGAGGGTCGTTGGATTCACACACATATCGCGAATCGAGGTTTCGTGAGTCGAAGCTCCAAATTATCGCAACAGGAGTCGCGATATCGCGATACGAGATATCCCGACAGATCAGAACCATCCATGAGTGGGGACGCGTGTCAGAAAGTTTGACGAAGTCGGAGTTCGGCATATCAGAGATCTTGAGGACAAGATACTCAGATAGTTTGGAATCGCAAAACGTGATATTCCGACGGGAGAGCTGTGTGGGGCCATAGGAAGTTAGTGGAGGACAAGTGGCACACCGTATCGGAGTTCAGGGAAAGAAAAGTCCTGAAACATTTGATATCAGGATTCGCGATCCCGCGAACCCCGAAATCCCGATAGCAGTCAACTCGCACGTGTGCGTCGGAGTTTTGTCACGTCAGGTATCGGGAGTCGGTAAATCAAGTGTTCGATATCACGAGTAGCGAAATCGCGATAAGGAAATTTTCGATAGAGAAAAGGGGAAAGTCAGCGTTGACTGGCCATCGGGTCTCAGTGATTCGAGAGCCCAGTGATCAACCTTTGACATCGCAAAGTCGCGAAGTCCGATCCTCCGATAATCAAAGAGAGGGGATCGCGCGAATAGTGCTGTGGGTGTGGATTCCTGATAGAGAAATAGAAGAACAATTGAGTTCTTCGGGACGTGAGAAGAATATCTTGTCTGAGCGGGCGTGCCTACGGGTGCGGCTACATCATGTTTGCTCTATAATAAATCTTATATCCATTTTATTAATAACATTCACGTTCTCTTGTGACTTGAAATCCTTGTAATTGTCTCTCATTTATTCCTAAGGGAAATGCATGCACGTTCCTAGAATGCGTACGTGCTTTACTGTGCACACGTTCTAGGAATGCATGCACGTTCCTCCTGGAATTTTTTTGTACCAAGCACACTCCACTACCTCATCTATCTCAAGCCTAACAACTCACTCCCATCATCTGCACATAAAAATAATGTGTATAGACATGTTTTTCTTATTTTAGTCTTGTTTTTTTAATTCATAGACAATTTTGTGCTATTGCAAGACCATTGTGGGAAAAATTGGAAGACAAATTTTTCCAAGTGGAACTGGAATTGTTGTTTGTGTCTTCTTGGAATTGGAAGACAACTTTTTTCAATTGGAATTGTTGTTTGTGTCTACTTCGAATTGGAAGACAAATTTGTCCAATTGGAATTGTTAGTTGTGACTTATTGTGTAATACCAAAACAAATTTGTCCAATTAGAATTGTTAATTGTGTAATACCAACACAAATTTATTCAATTGGAATTGGAATTGTTAGTTGTCTTCTTATGTAATACCAAGAAAAATTTGTCCAATTCGAATTGGAATTATTAGTTGTCTTCTTTTGTAATACGAAGACGAATTTGTCCACTTGAAATTGGAATTGTTAGTTGTTCTTTCTTGTGTAATACAGATATGAGGTTTTTTGAGATCCCTGGGCATGATATATACAGGGATGAGCTCGTACTCCACCTCCTTTTCGTTCAAACGTGCGAGTACGTTGAAGCTGTACAATTGGAAGGGGAATGGTATGTGGTTAAAACGATTCGGGATATTGCAGATCAATTTATTCATTGCGTTTGGTGTTTCACAGATTTTTGAACAGATACGATTATGCGGAAAATATAATATATGTATTACGTTTGGTGTTCCAATGTAGTTTAAATGTTTTATAAAATGATTTTTTTTTTGCTATTTTTTTGAGAAATTGTTAGATCTGTAAATTTGAGTAATTATTTCTGTACAATCTGAGTGTCTTAAGTGTTTTTCAGTATGCTGAATCCATTTCTGCATTCAGAAATGGATTTTAAACAACAAAATTAGTGATTTCCTGTAAATTTAAAATATTTAGTAGAACAGTTAAACAACTCCCTGATTCAGGGTAAAAAACCATTTCATAAAACAAATTTATATCCCGGATTCAAGCTAAAAAACCATTTCATAAAACAGTTAAACAAAGCCCTTTTGAACAGATACCTTATTCCGTAAATACAATCTATGTAGTTAATTGATATGAGTAGAGATGTATGTGAAAAATTGTTAGATCTGCAAATTTGATTGATTATTTCTCTACAATATGTTCCAGGGGTTTTTCAGCAAGCTGAATCCATTACTACAATGAGAAATAGATTTTAAACAATAAAAATAGTAATTTCCTGTAAATTTAAAACATTTAGTAGAACAGTTAAACAAGGTCTTTTTGAACAGATACCTTATTCTATAAATATAATATATGTAGTTAATTGATATGAGAAGTAGGTTAGGATTGTTTATTTTATTTTATTGTTGTTATGATTACAGATGCAATGTCTAGATTGAAGAGTTGTATTTTCGAAAGTATCTTTCAACAACTACTGTGTATTTACTATTTACTGTATAAGGCTATTCAAATAGCCATACTTTTAATGCTTTTAATGAGGATTATTTCTTCAACTAATCAAAGTTCCACTTTTTCTGTGATTTTTTCATAAAGACAGTTCATCCAAACAAAGAACTTACCATGATAATGCATGGATACAAAGTAACGTACTATGATAAAGCAGGGATAAGATTTGGTTATTATGATATTGTACATCATTTGTATTGAAACATTTGTATTGAAAGTGTGAATGAGGGCTGGACGTGGACGTGGACTTGGTTATTATTTTGAGTTCATAGTTTGGACGTGGACGTGGACGTGGTTATTATTTTGAGTTCATAGTTTTGTATTAGGTATGTTTACATTTAAAGGAATGGATAAAATGTGGTTAGTATGTTATAGTTTTGTATTAGGTATGTTTACATTTAAAGGAATGATAAGATGGAATAGATAAGATGTGGTTGGTATGTTATTGTATATCATTAATATTTGTTATAAGTGTGAATAAAGTTGAGATGTGGTTATTATGATATTGTATATTATTTTTGTTTGTATTGTGATTATTATGATAAAGATGGATGTAGTTATGTGTGGTTATTATGATAAAGATGAATATAATTATTATGAAATTATGTATTGTTAAATTTTTTTATGTTATTTTATGATTTTTTAGTTTTTCTGATTAGTTGATAATATTCTGGATGAGAAAAAAAAATGTAATAAAAATTGATGTAGTTATAATGAAATTATACTTGAAACTTTAATTTCTTAGAATTTTGAAATTTTAGTTTTTAGATTTTTTTTAATTAGGATGAAAAGATTTTTTCCATAATTTTGAACTAAGTTTAGCTTATAATAGATTAATTTTTTATTGAATTGAATTTAAAAAAAAAAATATTAAATATAAATACAATTTTATTTTATAAATTTTTAGTTATTTAATATATATATATAATTTTCAGGTTTGATAATTAAACATACGTTTGTTTTCAATGGTTAGAAAAAATTTATTGTAAAATTAATCAACTCTTTCTATGAATTTCATTTTTTTTAATTAATTAATATTATATATAAATATTATTAAAATTAAATATTTTAATAATAGTATGATTAAAAGCTTTTCCTCAATCACTTTTCATTTTTAAAATTAGTTGATTAATTTTGTATATAAATATTTCAATATTAGTTTTTATTTTTTACAATTAATTAATATTATATAAAAATATTATTAAATATTTCTATGATTAAAAGCTTTTCCTCACTCACTACTCATTTTTCAAATTAGTTAATTAATATTATATATAAATATTTCAATAATAGTATGATTAAAATCTTTTGATATGACTAGAGATATTTTATGATTGGAATCTGTATTTCGTGAAGTAATGATAGTAGAGACGCAGGTTGGTATTGATTTTTGGTTTGTTTATTAGATTTTTATTGTTTTTGTGGGCAATTATTATAGGATTTCTGGGCAATTTCAACCATTAATATATGCATTTTCATTCGATTATATTTCTTAAAAAAACTCTGATATCTTAAAAAAAGCAAAGCTTAAAAAAACTTTGAAGGGTAGATAAGTATAAGAAAAAAACTTGGGCAGAACAAATGGACGTTGAACATCCGTACAAAAAAGTTGGTATAGTGAACAATATTTGTAATAAAGATAGATGTATTTATAATGAAATTATGTATAATTCAAAGATTTCTAAGTGATTTTAATGATATCCTATTTTTCAGATTAGATGATGATATTTTTCAGATTAGATGATGATGGATATAATTATTTTCCAGTTTAATTGAAATATTTTTAAATTATTTTTTATTGATTTTGTTTTAATTATTTTATATTAAATTTATCCTATAATAAATTGATTTTTAATTATAAATTTGATTTAATAAAAAATTAAGTATAAATAAACTTTTATCATAATTTAATATTTGTATATAGTGAAATAATTTAAAAATAGTAAAAAAAATTAATTTAAAAAAATATATATATTTGAAATCTCAATAGTCCACTCTAACTATGTTTATAGTTTCTTCAACAA
>ML790186.1:21350-46409 GCA_009831015.1 Picea engelmannii | reverse complement strand
CTTGCCTTGGCTTTCCTTTCCATGACATGCCTTTTCATTCCATGCCATGCTATGCCTTTCCTTGCCATGTCATGCCATGCCATTCCATGCAATGCCTTGTCATGCCTTGCCTTGACATGTAATACCTTGCCATGCCATGCCATGCCTTTCCTTGCCTTCATTTGCCATGCCATGCCTCTTCAAAATCGACCTCATGTTCAGAAATTACACTATGCCTCATTGATCAAAACCCTAGTGTCGAAGATCCTCAAAAAAATATTTTTCCAGTCAACAGAATGACAATGGAGGGGACCGACTAGATGAAACCTAGTGCTCCACATCCAATGCAATTGATGGTCCATCCATCCGAGTCCCGGTTTTATTTTTATCGTGATTTGCAACTCGCCTCCTCAAGCCATTTAAGAACATGTTGCCAATTTGGTCCAAGGGCATAAAATCCAAATCGAGCAGCATAAAAAAGTTTTGTAAGCTCCCACAAGTTTAATTGACCAAGGCCCACGTGACCACACTACTCACAATCTCTGAACACAATGTTTTGAAATTCGGCCTCTTGTTCAAAAATTGACTATGCCTCAAAAAGGAAAACCCTAGTGCCATAGATACTTAAAGAAACAGTTTTCCAGTCAACAGAATAACAATGGAGGTGCCCCACTAGATAAAACTTAGTGCTCTAGATCCAATGCAACTGACAGTTTGTCCATCCGAGTACCAATTTGACTTTTATCGCTAGTTGCAACTTGACACCTCAAGCCATTCAGGGACATGTCGCCAATTTGGTCCAGTGGCATAAAATCCAAACCGAGAAGCATAGAAGAGTGTTGTAATCTCCCACAAGTTTGTTTGGACAAGGTCTACACGATGAAGCTACCCACAATCGCTCGACACAGTGTTCTTGAAAATTGGTCTCTTGTTCAAAAATTGCGCTATGCCTCATTGAGAAAAACCCTAGTGCCGAAGATCCTCCAACAAATGGTCTTTTTGTCAATGGAATGACAACGGAGGGGCCCCACTAGCTGAAACTTAATTCTCTAAATCCAATGCAACCGACGGTTAGTCCGTTCAAGTACTGGTTTGATTTTTATCACAACTGAAACTCTCTTCCTCGAGCCATTTAGGGACATGTCGACAATTTGGTCCAGAGGCATAAAATCTAAACCGAGTAGCATAATGGAGTTCTATAATATCTTGCAAGTCTGTTTGGCCAAGGCCCATGCGACCACACTAACCATAATCACTTGACACAATTTTCTTGAAAATCGACCTCTTATTTACAAATTACACTATGCCTCATTGAGAAAAACCCTGGTGCCGAATATCCTCCAACAAATGGTTTTCCGATCAACGTAATGATAGTGGAGGGGCCCCGGTAGCTGAAACCCGATGCCTGCGATCCAATGGAATCAATGGTTCATACATATGAGTACTTGTTTGATTTTTATCATGAGTTGCAAATCACCTCCTCAATCCATTAAAGGACATGTTGGTATGGAAATGAAAGGAAAGGAAAGGAAATGCAAGGAAAGGAAAAGAAAGGAAAGGCAAGCCAAGCCAAGGCAAGACATGACAAGGCTATGAAAAGATAGACATGGCAAGGAAATGTAAGGTCTAGGTCTAAGTATAGGTCTAGGTAAATCATATTAATTATGGTAATCCACATTTCACAACTATGAAGATACCTTAGATATATGAATAAAGAGARCTTATGTTATGGCGTTGATATTGTCATGCAAGTATGTTTCTCTAAGATATATGGGATAACAAGTTGTAGAATTACATGCTTAATGAATCCTTTGATTGTAATTTTTACGTACTAAACTTGTTCATTTGMTACAAGCATTATTTTTTTAGGAAATAAAAAAGGTATGATACATGAATGCCATGAATTCTTTATTAAATTAACTTGATAACAAATTCTCTCAAATGATGAAAATAACTATATTTTTAGAAATAATTAGTTTTATGAATATCATAATGAAAGTACCTTTTCGATGAATTGTGGTTAGCCAAGGAAAGGCATGTCAAGGCAATGAAAGGCATGGCATGGAAAGGCATTGCAATGCATGGCATGGCATGGGATGGAAAGGCAATACAAGGCATGGAAAGGAAAGACAAGGCATGGAATGGAAAGGCATGTAAGGATAAAGACAATGCAAAGAATGGCATCGAAAGGCAATACATGGAAATGAAAAACAAGGTTTGGCATGGAAAGGAAAGGAATGGAATGGCATGGAAATGAATGGAATGGCATGGAATGGAATAGAAAGGCAAGGTAAGGCAAGGCATGGCATGAAATGGCATGGAAAGGAAAGGCAAAGCATGGCATGGCGAGGCAAGAAATGGAAAGGAAAGGAAAGGCATGGCATGGAAAGGCAAGGCATGGGATGGAAAGGCATGGAAAGGAAAGTCATGGCATGGAAAGGAAAGGTATGGTATGGAATAGCATGGAAAGACAAGGCATGGCACGACATGGCATGACATGGAAAGGAAAGGAAAGAAAAAGGCATGGATTGGCATGGCATGGCATGGAATAACATGGCAAGGCAATGAAATGCAAGGCATGGCATGGAAATGCATGCAAATTCAAGGCATGGCATGGAAAGGAAAGGAAAGGAAAGGCATCACATGGAATGTGTAAAATTTCAGACCCCACCCAGTTTCAAGTCTCGCTGATTTTATCAGTGTTTAATGCCCAAATCTCAGATTTATGACAGCCATAAATACTCAGTAGATAAACAATTTTTTTAGAATTTAAACATGAGGATTTTGAACAATCTTTAATGCATAAATATAAACATATCGACAATACAATTTTCAAAAAATTTACACAGGGATTTTTGGTCTAACAACGACCCTGGAAAAACACACAAGGGGAAAACCACTGAGAGGGGGATTTTTATTATTCAAAGCTTCAGAGAAAAAAATCTTTTACATCATATTCATCTTCAGAAATTACACAAACGTATCTCAAAATTTCTTCATAAAAAATCCTTCTGAGCAGCCCCAAAATTTCTCCTCGATTTCTGTGCCAGAAATCCATACAGATGTACGACTGTCCTAGCATTAAATGATGTCCGAAATGTCTAGAAATTTGTGCCCCTTCACCTTAAAAATAGTGCCCAAAAAACTAAATTGTACGACCCTCGATTTTTGTGCCAAAACTGTACGAAAATCTACCCAGAAATTTGTACCAGCCATTTCCTCAATTTTCGTGCAAGTAAAAATTGTCTGGCAAGCTTGGAATGCATGCTAAACTCCTCAGAATTCAATCTGTTGTCCTCTTTGATTACTATGCATACAAATTAATGGTACGACCTGTAGAAATCTAACAATGACCCTGGAAAAACCCACAAGGGGAAACCACTAAGAGGGGGATTTTTATTATTCAGAGCTTCAGAGAAAAGATTCTTTTACATCATATTCATCTTCAGAGATTACACAAACTTATCTCAAAATTTCTTCATAAAAAATCCTTCTGAGCAACCCCAAAATTGCTCCTCGATTTCTGTTCCAGAAATCCATACAGATGTACGACTGTCCCAGCATTAAATGATGTACGAAATGTCTAGAAATTTGTGCCTCTTCACCTAAAAAACAATTCCCAAAAAACTAAATTGTACGACCCTCGATTTTTGTGCCAAAACTGTATGGAAATCTACCCAAAAATTTGTACCAGCCATTTCCTCGATTTTCGTGCAAGTAAAAATTGTGTGGCAGCCTTGGAATGCATGCCAAACTCCTCAGAATTCAATCTGTTGTCCTCCTCAATTTCTATGCACACAAATTAATGGTACAACCTGTAGAAATATGTACTGTACAACCTCTAACTGCTGTTGTATGGTTCCCTTGATTTTCATGCTAGAAAACTACCTTAGAATGCATTCCTTAGCTCTACAAATGGCCTCCTTCCTCAAGATTTACCTCCTCTCTTATTTCTCTCTCAAAAAATGAATGAACAACCCTAGAATGGGTGCGCCCTCCTACCCTAGTCGACCTCATGAAGGTAGGTGAAGAGTCTCTTAATCCAACGGTGGAGATTGGATTAGATGAATGGATGAGATTGAATGTCCATTCACTCACCCCCTCACTTAAGGTATAAAGTCACCTTTTAATTTATCTCATACAAATTAAATGAATAGGGTCCGCATTAGACACTTTCTCACCCCTTAGGCGCCTAGGTGATGAGAAACACTTGCCTTCTCCTCATGTCTAGGAACAATCTCCGAAACATAATTATTCATGATGGAATTGTACTCTTCCATCATAGCATCTCTCAAAACCTATCTATTAGCAACCTCCTCAAAAGTGGAAGGCTCAAACTCCCTGATGCTGCTCACCATCGCAATGTAGCTGAAAAATCTCTCGGGAGGTTTACTCTCCCTCACAACTTGCCCGGGATTCCCCACTAAAGCCTATGCCTCCCTCAAAGTATCCTAAAGCCACTTGGGATTCCTCCTCTCTGAATTAGTGTCCCATGGAGGGGAATCTCCTTTCTCAACTCCATCACTTGAAGACTGTGAACCTGAAGTAGAATCTAGAGAAATCGATCCTGAAACCTATGGACAAGTAACCTATGATCCTGACATATGTGTCCCTCTAAGATGTGGACCAATCATCATTGAAACTGGTGGTCACGAACTCTGTGTCACTGAAGTTTGATGTGGAATCACCTGAATATGAGGTGATGACTTCTCACCCCTCTCAGTCCCTCATGACTTCCTAAAGGCTCCATCCTCCTCAAATATCACATCCCTTCTCAAAACTTTCTTCCTCAAGGAAGGGATGTATATGCGAAAATCCTTTGAAGTATCGCTATATCCAACAATGATCCCCCTCTCTGTCGTGGGTTCTAGATTTTTCCTCTTCTCTAAAGGGACATGTGAATATGTAAGGCACCCAAAAATCCTAAAGTTCCCAACATCATGCTTCTTCCCATATAAATCCTCCTCAGGAGTGTTGTCCCCCACTACTCGATGTGGACTCCTGTTCTGCAGATAAACTGCAATATAACATGCCTAACCCCAAACAAAAAGTGGCATCCCATGATCATGCCACATGGGTCTCACAACCCCAACTATGGCCCTGTTATTCCTCTTAGCAACCCCATTCTGTTGTGGGTTGTAAGGAACAATCAACTCTCTCCTAATGCCCTCTCCTGCATATAAGTCAATAAACTCCTTGGAGGTATAATCACCCCCATTGTCTGTCCTCAAAACTCTAATTTTACTCCAAGTCTGGTTCTCCATAAGAGCTTTAAACTCTTGGAACCGATTGAAGACACGTCCTTTGGTATTCATGAAGAAAATACAAGACTTTCAAGAGAAGTCATCGATGAATATGACATAAAGTTCAAATTATCAAATAGGTCTGATTAACTAATTTTGGCCTTTATTACATGGAAAATATATTATTCTATGTACATGAGGGGTTAGGGAGGTTAGGTACCTAACAAGCCCTCCCTCATGAAAAAAAACCTTTTCCTCATGGATTGAGATGAGGAAATTATTGTAGAATGGTGGTTGATTCCCATGTGGCATATTCTAGAGTTGTATCTTTCCATTGAACTAACAATTCCTTGATGGTTTGCTAATAGAGAAAACACTCTCGTTCGTGCAAGACTGCTTCTGGATCCAAGCAAATAGAACCTTCGTCATCCAACTCAGGGAGACTATTTTGATTTTGGCACTTAGTTCCAATCAATTTCTTTAATCACGGGACACAAAAAACATGATGGAGCTTAGAATGACTAGAAGAGATAACTAGTAGGCCATGGGCCCCAATCGCTATAGAATTGTATAAGGACCATAAAATTTGGGAGAAAGTTTATGAAAATGTTTAGCTTTGAGTGAAGTCTTCTTATAAGGTTGCATATGAAAAAACACGTGGTCCCCTTCAACAAATTGACATTTTGAACGACCCTTAACTTCTTGTTACTTCATGCGATTTCGATCCATGAACAAGTTTTCTTTAAGGGTACGGAGAATGGCCACTCATATTGTAAGATTGTTGTCAACCTCTTGAAGCTTGGAGACACCAGGAATGTATGAGAGAACCGATGGTGTATTTTTCTCATAGACTACTTCAAAATGAGTCATGCGAGTAGTAGTATGGTAAGATGTGTTGTACCACAATTCAATTAGAGGTAACCATTGAGTCCACTAATTTTTTTATGTTAGATGAAAAACACCGCAAATATGTTTCCAAACACTTGTTGAAACAATTATTTTGGTCATCAATCTTGGGATGATAGGTGGTGTTGAGATGCAATTGGGTTCCCTGGAGCCTGAACAATTCTTGCCAAAAATTGCTGATGAAAGTTGGATCTTGGTCAGAGATAATATAATGAGGCATGCCATGAAGTTTGAATATATTATCCATAAACATTTGAGCCATTGTGGATGTGGTGAATGGGTGTTGAAGAGCACATAAATGAGCATAGTTGGAAATATGATCTACTACCACCTTGATGACTAACTTATTTCCCGATTTAGGTAGACATAGAAATATCCCTCCAAATAGTAGGGATAATTGGAAGTGGTTGGAGTCTTCCTAGAGGTTTTATGTTTTCTCCCTTATTTCTTTGACAAGTATCACATTCAACCAAAAAGGTGAAGACGTCTTGTTTAAACGTCCTAGAAAAAATAATGTTTGACCTATTCATAGGTTTTGGTAAACCTGAAACGCCTCGCTGTGGGTGAAGCATGAAGCTCAAAAAGGATAATGGATTTTAGTTGTGACTATTTTTTTAAATATAGACAACCTTTGTAGTGAATCTCTTCATTGCGCCAAGAGTACCCTAGAGAATCTTAAGAGTGGTGTTGCAATTGTTAGAACAAGCTAGAAATTTTGGCGTCTGGCAGCCATTCCTGGAGAAAAACTTGGATCCAATCTAGTACAATTAAGGAGAGGGAAAAGAGGAACCCTTCTTCTTCATAATTATTGGAAAGAGCATCAAGAACCACATTTTATTTTCCCTTCTTGTAAATGATATGATAATCATATCCAAATAGCTTGGTCACCCATTTTTGTTGCTTTAGGGATGAAATTCGTTGTTCCAAAAAATACTTGAGGCTCTGATGATCAATTTTAAATTGGAAGCATTGCCCCAATAGCTAAGGATGTCATAGATCCATGATATGAATAATAGCCAACATTTCCTTTTGATATATTGATTGGCCTAAATGTCTCTCCAAAAGTTGTTTTCTAGTGAAAGCCAAATGCTTGCAATCTTGCATGAGGACTACCCCAATTCCTTTCCATGAAGCATCACATTCGAGGACAAAAGTATTGGTGAAGTCAAGAAGTGATGGGATAGGAGTTGTGCACAAATCCTCTTTCAAGGCATGGAAGGATTGATCAACATCTAGAGTCCAAGTGAAAGCATTGTTTTTAAGAAGAGTAGTGAAAGGTACCACAATTTTTTGATAGTTCTAAAAAAACTTACAATAATAGCTCGTTAAACCCATAAAACCACACAATATATTAATATTTTTAGGGTGAGGCCAATCCTTCATAGATTCAAATTTCTTAGGATCCACCCATATGCCATCCTTGCAAACAATATGGCCCATGTAATCCACTTTCGAGGCTCCAAAGAAACATTTATATTGTTTGAGGAAATGTTTGTGCTAAAAGAGTAGATGGAGAACTTGATCCACATGGGCGATATGGGGTTTCCAATTTTTACTATAGATGAGAATATCATCAAAGAAAACTAAGACAAAATGATGAAGGAAAGAAAGGAAGACATGGTTCATGAGACTTTGGAAAGTGGAAGGAGCTTTACACAGGCCAAAGGGCATGACCAATAACTCATAGTGAATATCACGGGTTATAAATGAAGTCTTGGGATCATACATATCTCGTGGTAGAAAAAATGAAGATCGATTTTAGTAAAGTACCGAGCACAGTTCAATTCATCCAATATGTCATCGATGAAAGGAATGGGAAATTTGTCTTTGATGGTGAGTTTTTTGAGGGTGTGAAAGTATGGACACATGCACAAAGTTCCTTATTTCTTGAGTACCATGACCATATGAGAACAATAGGGGATGGTACTAGGATGGATAACACCTTCTTTGAGAAATTACTGAACAATTTTATCAATTTCATTCTTCTAGGAAAATGAATGAAAATAAAGGCGTACATTGGGAGGAAGGTTGCCCGAGACTAGAGGAATGGAATGATCATGAAAACCACAGAAGGGGGAAGTCCATGGGTAGTGGTAAAAATGGCTTGGTCTTGGGAGAGGATAGATTGGAGTTCAGGATGCAAATAGGATGGGGCCTAGAGTGTGTAACCATTCAAAACCAAGAACAATTCCACAACCTCCCATGTCGATAGAAAACATATGATATTTTTGGTGGTACTAACCAACTTGTAGGAACACATTTTCACAACACCCACCAAATTTCATGGAACCTCCATTGGAAATCATGATTTCAAAATTATTGATGACACAAATATAATAATTGATTTCTGGTAATGTGATAGTGAATAAATTATGGGTGTTTCTACTGTCAACAAGGATTATGAATTTCCTATGCTTAATGTGGCCAATAAAATTGAGAGTTTGGGGAGAAGAGAAGCTAGTGAGGGCATGCAATGAAATCAACGGTTCAATGTCTGGTGGATCAACAGGTGGAGTAGTATCATCTATTGGGGGTATATCTTCCATAGGGGAAGCTTCATCGGCCTCGTCATCAATATCCTAAAAATGGCCATAAAAAGCTTATGCTCCTTAAACTTTTTCCCAGGAAAATATGTCATGACAATTATAACAAATACCCTTGAGTTGGAGTTCAACCATTTCCGCCTGGGTTAATTTTTGGATCTTGAGAGCGGTGACATGAGGGGAATGAATGGTAGGTTAAGGGAAGGAAAGAAAAGAGAGTCTCATGTTCTAAAAAAATAAAATTTGTTGTGATTCTTTGTCAAGTTTAGTAGCTTCCAACCAAGTCTAGGGAGAGATACATGAGGACATGGGCACATATTTCATCATTTATGCCACAAATAAAACATTCCTTGAAGAAGGAATTTGTCATGCCATCCATTCTGAAATCCAAGTTCTCAAAGGTGATTATAAAGTCTTCCAATGTCCCAGACTATTTCAACATGGTAAAATGACCTTAATAGTGGGCGTCAGTACCAAATCATTTATAAATATATGCAACAAAATGGGTCCAAGCAACATACCCCTAACGTGCATTTTTACGCCATTTCCACCATTGTCAGTATTCATGATCTAGATAGAGAAAAACATAATTCAGTTTTTCCATCTCATCAATAATTCCATGCAAAGAAAAATAATGCCCCATTTGGGTGACCCAACTCGTGGGATCAAAGCCATCAAATTTATTGAACTCAACTCAGGGAAGATGGGGGTCACATTGAAAGGGGTTGAAATGAAATCCCACAGCATCAAAGGAGTTGACACCATCTACCTGGGAGGGTTGTTCAAGGAAGGGAGTTATTAGTATCAGTTAAACAATTGGTTGAGAGTTGCATTGAAGGTGTCAAATTTACTGTCAAATTTTCCCTCTAAGTGGTTAAATTGACCTTCAACTTTGGGAAATTGGGTCTGGACTTGTTCCTTAAAACAATCAAACTAGGCCTTGCTTTGTTTGATTTTTTCATACAGTTCTTAGTTGTGAGTGGTGGCCATGTGGAAAGTTGGGGTGCTTGGAATGGGGACTGGGGTCCACTGAAAAAAGGTGGATATGTGATATATATCACTGTGATAAGGGTGACAAGGGAAAGCTAATGGGATAGGTGTCAAATAAGGGTGTCGGGAAGGGTGGGTTGGACCATAGAAAAAAAGGATTATATGTGATTAGTACCATGGCGATCAGGGATAAAAGGAGGAATCCAATGTGATAGGTCACAAATAAGGGTGTTGGGAAGGGCATCAGGTACAAGGAAAAAAATTGATTCAAAATGATAGGTACCACGGTGATCAAGGTGAAGATAGGAATAATATGGGATAAGTCATGAATAAGGGCGCTGGAAAGACCACAATGCATTTTTTTTCTTATTCCTATAGATTCATACTCCATCCTGAGGAATATTGTAGTGACGAAGTGCCCAAATTGTTAACAGGGAAAATTATGTAGGAATTTCTCAACCAGAATGCACGAGGTAGGTTTGCGTGGAAATAGATCTTGTATGTTCCTTTTTTGTTCTGTTTCTTTCCCAAGGGTTAGGGTTTTCAAGATTCATATAGACAAGGTTTTTCCTTGTGCTATATCTCTCTGATATACATCTGGGGTCAAACAATAATACTTGACTCAATATCTCAAGGAACCAACTAAGGAGGCTCGATTGTACCCTTAGCCACACTACCTGATTGCCCAGGTAATAGAGAGTATCTTCCTGAGTGTTGTTCTTGGTGTCACTATAGTGGTTAGGGTGTTAATCAACTGAACTAGAGTTGGTTTTAGGAGAGCTAGGGGACTCTTGATATAACTGACAATATGTGGGAGTGATGGTCGTGTACATATTTTTTCTGATGAGTGACTACTCAAAGAGTACCAACATGTGTTATAGAGGTTTCCAACAAGGTGAAATGCATGTTTCGAGTAACCTCATAAAAACATTTGTATTTCTTGTGTGTAGATTTCCCCACCATAGTTTTACCTATTGAATGATAGATCTTTGTGTTTTAAACACAGTGATAGTACATGTCTCTACCTTGAAAACAATTCCCACAGTTTTCGSAGAGGAAAGTTCTYTGATAGCATTTGTTAGGTACCATATGTATTATAATAAGTAGAAAATATAAATATTGCAACAAATATCAACAAAACAACAAAATGTAGAGAACCACAACACCRAAAAATGATACCTTTATTGATAGGAAGCAATGTTCACTTGCCTCTTYGAGGGGGAAACCTCCARGAGAGAAACACTCTWTTACAATCATTCTYAGGACAAGCCTTTCTCATGCCTCCTACTCTTATWTATACTAATTMTATSTTCTAAAGAACATTATAGAGGAAGATATTWCTAGAAGCAAAAGATTCTATTAAGTCTTCTTACATTAGACTTGTTCACATTATTAAATAGGCCTTATTAACTATCATCGTCCAGGGATAATTTTAAGGATGGAAATTTACATTAAAATGTAGAAACATGAGCTCATCTTACTAGTCCTTAATATGCAAAATGTGAAATTTTTGGTGATAGTTTTGTAAAAATATTCAAATTTATAAGGATTTTATATAGTTTCTATAAATTTTTGGTGATTTTTAAGGTAAAATAATTTTATTCTATGGAATTTGGGTGAATTTGTTTTAGAACAAATGGAAATTGGCGAATCCTTTTTGGGGAAAAACCATGGAAAATTAGCCCATTAATGAAATTTAGCCCCAAAAATCATCTATGTTGTCTGCCTTTATTACATGGAAAATATATTATTCTACCTACGTGAGGGGTTAGGGAGGTTAGGTCCCTAACAACATGCCACCCATCCCCACCACATTTCCATCCCATCCATTAACAATGGACACACCCGTATGTCACCCACCCTCACCACATTTTCCATCCCATCCATCTACAATGGATGCACCTGTACACCACACACCCGTTATCTCTGTAGAATACCAAACTGTGCCATGCACTAATGTGGCCACAATATATGATTCCATGAAGGATCTTGTACAACTAAGTGCTCCACTTACTAGCGACTCTCCACCATTGACTGAGTTATTCTCGATGAGATCATTTGTCGATGAATTTTTATGTATCATGAATGGAATTTATTTTATGCATTTTTGTTTCAATTTTATACTTTGATCCTTTTAACTATTGTAGGGTGGCATCACTGAGAGATTAGGGTTGTTGAGGATGGAAACACCCTCATAATTTTTATTATCACCCTTAATGTCAAACAACACCAATTACATTTGTCAATCTTTCTCGTTCCATATTAACAACCATGATTTAATTGTTCGATGCCTTTGATAATAAAACTGAACTATGATTTTATTTATGACTTGAAATAAAGAACCCAACCATTTAGTTTTCATTCTATTCCTTTACCTTGACACAATTTTTATTTTATTTCAAATCATCTATCCAATAGATTTCCCTAGCTATGAAAATTTATAGCAATGTGATAATAAAAAATCAAGGCATGAATGATGGGATTGACCTAGAATCAAATGTAGACTTGAATCCAAGTAGATAGCTATGGTCATTGGGCCATTAATCTTCATAGAGTACAAAATTAAACTCAGGCGAGGAGGAGAGGGAGAAATCAATAATTGTGTGTGCATGTTCAAGAAACTAGACAAAAAAAAGAGTAGTTGAGCTATGATACCATCCACAACATCAAGAGAAGCTTCTAATTCCATTTTTTTCTCTTAGAATCCATTCAAAGTAGTTCTGGTCCCCAACTCCAAAGACCACGAATGAGGGAGGGACATGTGAATTTCTTATAAATCATCAACATTCTGTTGAATCCCTTTTGGAACTATCAGGTCCAATATTTCTTTGTGGGCCATCAAGGTGGAAAGAGAGGCAACCACATATACATATTCAACTACCCTCTTGTATCATATGGATTTCACACTTTAATACCCACATATGTGATGCATACCCCCTTCTCTCCTAAGGGTTTCACAACCTCCCGTTCAAGGATATTCAATTACGAGCCAAATTGGCTCTCTGAGACCTTAATGGTATCACTTACGAATTAACACAAGCCCTTTTTGTCCTCTGGTGTAGGTTCTATGGCACCCACGACCTCTTTATTCCTACTGTTGAACTCACAGTTTTCAAGCGCAAGCTCCTCTCCCTCTATCCCATTCCCGCATGTGACCCCGGGCTATGTCCTTCCATAAACACATGATTGCGAGTGTGCCCAAGAGTGGTTTGGGGTCAAACCACTTTTATTCCCGCAATTTACCTCTAGCTGCCACGTACCCCTTTGTCAATATCGTGGTTCTGATTGCGGCCCGCCCCCAAAAATTTAACGTTCCAACACTTTCTGGCCCCACAATCAAGCATGACCATCGATCTTATGATCATGACGGTGCCTCTGAACTGACAGTTCAAATCTCCCCTTTTCGAACCTACGAATCAAATCTGACCTCTTTCAAATCCATGGACGAGATTGATTTCGACTTTAGGGATTTGGGAGTTTCAATTCTCAAACCTTGTTTTCTCCGCAATGATTCCACCCGAAGCTCGCGCTCTATTGATGCTTGTCTCTCGTATATCGACGACTACGGTTTCTTTGGGTCTCCGGGCTTCGGAAGACTCAAGCCTCAACTTTCGCCTTCCTTCAGAGTGTGCGGATTTCTTCTGTGTGTCCTCTTGAATTAGACGGTTGAGATTTACTTCAGGTATTTAGTTGGAGTTCACAGATTCACGCCACCTGTCCTCTAGGTCTAATGGTTGAGATTCACTTCAGCTCTCCGGCTCTCTGGGTTTCGGGACTTTCAACTCCCAATTGAAACTCTCGAAGTGATTTCTCTAGAGCTCACAATCTGTTGACACGTGTCTCTTTGGATTCGATGGTAACTATCCAGTTCGGCTCTTCGGGTTTCAGGATTTTCAACATCCTGCACACTCGTTCCTCCCGGAGTGATTTCGCCCGAAGATGATAGATTCCTGCCACATGTCCTCTGCAACAGACGGGCAATATGATTTTCCCTTCGGGACTTCAGGAGTTTGTCACCCTCCTCACTTGGAATCCTGCAAAGTATATTTTCTCGGAGTCTCATATCTATCGATACGTATCTCCTCGCAACCAACGACCTTGATCTAGTTTGGCCTTCAGCTCTTCGGCGATTTCGATTTCTTCTTATCCACAAAACTTCTGAAGTAATTTTGCTTCAGAGTTATGTATCTTCCACCACCTGTCCCTCTTGACGATGGATGGTCCCTGGCCTCTTCGGGACTTCGACAAATCCTCGCTCCTATGTGCACGCAGAGACTTAATGTTGGATTATTGAGAGGGGAGGTGAATCAGTAATAGCATAATTATAAATTTTTTTCTCCAAATAATCCAAGTTTTATATCAATGTAGAATTATTATCCAATAATGAGAAATAATAAATGAACAATCACACACATACACAGTACACCAATGTTTTACGTGGAAACCCAAATCGGGAGAAAATCACAGAATTCTTTATCTTATATGTCTTGAAGAATTACATTCATTGGAAGCACCAACTTCCTTTGTTTTCCAGATGCAACTGGAAGGAGGCTCCAACCCCTTAGTTTCTCAGGCTATAACCCGAGGGAAGCTCCAACTCCCCAATTCTCTCGCTACAACCAGAAGGAGGCTACAACCCCCTATGTTCTCTGACTACAACCAGAATATGGCTACAACCACTTGTCCTTGCCCCATCCAACCGCCCTAAAGTAGAAGTAGAATGATGGAACCACTGTCACACTATCACTGTGAGATATACCGCTGTAAACATGTACCAATAAGCTTGAGCCATGCATCAACCATGCATCAACCTGTACATCAACATGTAATCAACCTGTACCATAAACAAGTGCATCAACCATGCACCAACCTGTACCAAACAATCTGTAATCAACCTGTACCATAAATAAGTGAAACCAACCATGTACCAAGTATGTACCAATCACGTTTCAAGTACTCATCAATAGGTACCAACTTCATCAACTATACACCTCATGTATGTGTCAACTCATCAACAACTTGTCTCAACCATGTACCCAACTTGTACCTCAACCAAAATCCCTCTTCAATTTCATCATCCAAATATGATTTGTAACTCTGTAATAGACCCGGTGTATATGATCACATACTTGCAAACCTTCCTTAACTTTAACAACAAGAGACTAGCAGTTTCATCAAACATTTCTTTAGTCTCACAAGACTAGTTTTGGATTAGTCAACAACCCTAAATTGAAATAATCATAAATTTGTACCTGTAATGAATAAAGATATGAAATTGATATACAATGTTATTCAATGGTTTTTATGCAATTCGTCCATGTTTCACTACTCGGAACCTCTCAGAAAAGGAGTTATGGAAAAAATGACACACCTTGCTAAATTCTTGCTTATTCTAGAGATCAACCTTGTAGAGAGTGCCCCGCATAGAATATGTTTTGAATTGATCTGAAAATGTTAAACAACATAATACCAACTGTAGTATAACCAAAATTTTTTTTCTTACTGAATTTGGATCTGTTATGAAGAAGTTATGATATTTTTACCGAAACACCTATGTTTGACTAGTTTCAGGACTAGCCACAAACCCTATATTCCACGGAGTGTAACTCCAAAAATACAATGACCCACAAGATGAATATTTTACCATAGATACTTGGATATGTTTCCTCTATGATATAGCAATTTCAGGTTCTGAATCATTCTATAAAAACATTTATTGTGAAAATGGTGAGATGACCTGAAAAACACATACCTTAGAAAGCATCATCAAAAGAATTTATCCTTCCTTGAATTCCACCCTTATTTTCTTCACTTTCCTCAGAAATTCGGCTTAGATATCCTTTGGTTACCTCGGAAAACTATAATTATTCAATATTCTCAAGTTTGTCTTAAATGAGAGAGCCTTGCCTCTTATTTATACTCTCCAAGTAGCTTCTTTAAAAATATCTTCTAGGTCACTTTGCCCACTTTCCTTATTTTAGGGTTAACCCACTTCTAATTTCTCCATTAAATTTATTATTGAATTAATTTATTTTTTATTCACTTTGAATTATAGTAAACTCATCACTTCACTTTATTATTTACCTTCTAAAATCTCTTAAACCACTTTGACTACTTTGACCTTTTGGGGCTTCTAGATGACATATGAGGGTCCTCCAACTTCGTAAGGCCATAACTCTCAAACCGTTAGGAGTTATGTGACATTCCAAATACCACCAGAAATAGAATTACATGTACTATCTATATAGAATAGTATTACCTGAAAATATATCAAAACTCATACCGTTATCCATCAAACAAACTTGGGTCCATTACCCAAACTTGGGTTCTCCAAATTCTCATGGCCATAAGTCTCTAACCGTGAGGAGTTATGTGACATTACAGATACCACCATGAATGGAATGACAATCACTATCCATATAGGATAGTTTCAATGACAAATTCACTGGCGTTCATCTCATTATTCCACAAATAATCATGGGTTCTCTAACCATACTTCTAGGATAACTCAATCCACAAAGCGTCTTCCTGTGAGGGATTTGGCCATAAGGGGACCACTTTGGATTTCAACCATTTCTACTTATTATCATCCATGACAAGAAAACAATGAGTCATCTTTACATAAAACAATCTTGGGCCCATTACCCAACCTTTTTTCTACAGAGCTTTCTTCAAAGGTTGACATCAATGACAATCAACAATCTCCCCCTTTGGTATTGATGGAAACACTCTGATGCAATATTGAAATCATATCACTCATGCTCCCCCTATAACCATGCCTCTGTCCTCTGCATATGATAAATATCTCCCCCTTTGTCATCAATGGAAAATGTATCTTTCTATCTGGGGTTTCTCCCCCTGACTGAATTGTCCTCTTATGGTGCTTCCTCATGTAAATCTAAGACATATAAGATAAGAATTCAAAAAAAAATCATTTTGGAGTATAAATAACTCCAAGTCTCTGCTGAAGATATTCAAAGGATTCCTGTGGAAGTGATTTTGTGAAGATGTCTGCCACTTTTTCTTTTGTGCCCACATACTCAACTCTGATGTTCTTTTCTGCAACCTGCTCCCGTAGAAAGTGATACTTTATTGAAATGTACTTCGTATTGGAGTGCATCACCGGGTTCTTCGAGATACTGATGGCACTTGTATTATCAAAATATATTGGAATGGGCTCATCATACTCAACCTATATATCTTTCAGATTTTGTTTCATCTAAAGAACCTGTGTACAACATGATGTTGCCGCAATACACTCTGCCTCCGCTGTAGATAAAGATACTGATGATTGTTTCTTTCTTAGACATGATACTAAACACTCACCCAAGTAGAACGCTGCTCCACTGGTGCTTCGTCGGTCATCAATACAACCTTCCCAATCTGCATCTATGTAGGCAATAAGTGATAGATCCTTTCCTTTTGGATACCATAATCCAAACTCTTCTGTTCCTTTGAGATATCTGAAAATCCTCTTCACTCCTAACACATGTGACTCCTTTGGTGTTCCTTGAAATTGTGCCACCTGTCCAACTGCCTGCATTACATCTGGTCTGGATGATGTCACATATAGTAGGCTTCCAATCATTGACTTGTATTGCCTTTGATATGTAGACTTCGAATCATCATCTTTGCTCAACTTGCAACTGGTTTGCATGGGAGTGATAACTGGTTTGCAATCTTCCATTCCGAACATCTTTAGAATTTCTCTGATATACTTGGTTTGAGAAATAAATATTCCTTGGTTTATTTGACATATCTGAAGTCCCAAAAAGAAGGATAGTTCTCCAAGTAACGACATTTCAAATTCATTCTGCATATCTTTTGCAAATTTATGGCTTAACCTGTCATCATCACTACAAAAAGTAATATCATCAACATAAACTTCAATTAATAAAATATTACCTTCACATACCTTGATGTAAAGGTTTTTGTTTTCACGTCCTTTTCTGAACTCTGCATGTTGCAGATACTTATCCAGTCTAGAGTACCATGCTCTAGGATCCTGTTTTAGACCATACAAGGCCTTCTTTAATTTACACACATAATATGCATTCTTTGACAACTAAAATCCTTCTGGTTGTTCAATGTAGACTTCTTCTTCAAGTTCCCCATTCAAAAAAGTTGATTTTACGTCCATCTAATATAGTTTAACATTTTTGGAGCATGCATAGGCTAAAAGCAACCAGATTTATTCCATTCTGGCAACTGGAGAAAATGTCTCTTCAAAGTCGATTCCTTCAATCTGTGCATATCCTTTACATAGCAATTTATTTTTGTTCCTTGTAACTTGTCCATCTTCATTTAATTTATTCCTGAAAACCCATTTTGTGCCGATCATATTCTTATTTTTTGGTCTTGGAACTAGTTCCCAAGTGTCATTTTTCTCTATTTGATCCAATTCTTCATTCATGGCCTTATTCCAAAATTCATCCTTGTTGGCTTCTTCAAAACAGCTTGGTTCAATTGTAGATAAGAGTGCTAGGTGTGTTTGTTCTGGTCCATGGATTTTTCTTCTAGTCTCAACTCCTGCATCTTTGTTTCCAATAATCTGATCTGAAGGATAATTCTTCTGTACTCGTTTGCTAGGTGTCTTTGGAGATACTTGTTGAACTTTCTCTTCTATTTCTGTCGGATTCTCTTCATATTCCTCTTCTACTTTATCTTTTGCTTCTTCTTCTTCGAAAATTTGTTCCATTGATTTGTTTTCTTCTTGCTTTTATTTTGGTCTGTATGTTTCATCAATTGTTACATTGATGCTTTCCACAAATTTGTTCAATCTTAGATTGTGACACTTGTATGCTTTCCTTGTACTTGAGTAACCAAGAAGTACTCCTTTGTCCACACGAAATTCAAACTTTTCCATTCTGCCATCTTCTCTTTTGATGTAGCATTTTCTTCCAAAAACTCTGAAGTTCTTCACATTTTCTGGTCTTCCTTTCCATAGCTCGTAGGGTGTTTTATCAACATTGTTTCTGAGCATTACTCTATTTTGAATGTGAATTGTTGTATGCACTACCTGTGTCCAAAATATATATGTCAATTTGGAATCCATTTGCATTGTTCGAGCCATTTCCTGTACTTTCCTATTCTTTCTTTCAACAACTCCATTTTGTTGAGGTGTCCTAGCAACGAAGAATTGCCTTTTTATTCCATGATTGCTGCAGTAGTTCATAAATTCCTTTTAAGCGAACTCTCCTCCATTATCACATCTCAAGCATTTGAGTCTTGAATCCATCTCATTTTCAACCATTTCCTTGTAGATCTTGAAGTTTTCAAAAGCTTCCGACTTGTTCTTGAGAAAGTGAACTGTAGTCATTCTTGTATAATCATCAAATAATAACATAAAACATCTCTCGCCTTTTAAGCCCTTTGTTATAGTTGTTCCAACTATATCAGTATGAACAATTTCCAGTGGTCTTGTTGTTGAATATTCCTTTGATTCGAACCTGGTTTTTGTTTGCTTTCCTGGTTGACAATGCTTGCATAAAGTGTTGGTTGGTTTCGTGATCTGGGGCATTTATCTGACTGCTTCTCTTTTGCTGACTTTGACAAGGTTATCAAAATGCATGTGACCCATTCTTTTGTACCATATCCAACTTTCATCTTCCTTTCCTAGACAACACTTTTCATTTTAAATTTCACTTAAACATATATGTTGTTTGAAGTTCTTGCAGCTATACCGACCAATTTCTCTGAACCTTCTCTTCTTATCTCACACTTTTGTGAATCGAAAGTAACTTTATGACCTTGCTCACACATTTGACTCACACTTAGAAGAATCTGTTTCATATCTTATACTAGTAGAACACTTTGTGCCTCTTTATTCTTATTCCCAATTCGGACTGTGCCTTCTCCAATGATTTTGGCTGAATTATCATTTCCGAAGGAGACTGATCCATTTCTTTCCTTTCGCAATGTAAGAAATTTGTCTCTATCACCTATCATGTGTTTTGAACACCAACTGTCAACATATCAACTGTGTTTCTTCTGCTTAGCTTGTAGAGCGATTGTGCATTCTTCATTGCTATACTGATGTTTCTTTCTTATCCATGTCATTTTCAAAGGTTCTTGTCTATGACTGTTGTTATTCTGTTGAGGTTCTTTAGGAGGGACTATCATTCTGCAATTTTTGGCCATGTGTCCAAAATGGTTACATTTGTAACATTCCACTTCAGTGCTCAAAGATTCAAACCTGTTGTAACTTCTTATTCTTGTTTCACTAGGTCTTCTTGAGTAACCCCTTTGGGTATGACTCTCAAAGTTTTTATTCTTCCTGTTGTTACCTCTGCAATTCACAGCTTTATGTCCAAAATTATAACATGCATAACATAAACCAGAAAATATAGTTTTATACCTGGGAGTTGAAGATCTTCTGAAAGAAAGTACTCTTATGAATCATTCTTCTTCTTGAGGCCTATCTGTCTATTGTTGATTCTGAAATCTAAATCTTCTCGGTGGAGGAGTGTCCCTGTAATATTCCTTGTACATCTTCCCACCCCCTTTGATTGTTTCTGCATAGATTTTTTGATTTATTTCTTGCTCTGTTTTTTAAGAGCTTAATCCATTTTCTGTCTGATTGTATCCAAGTTGAGACTTGTCAAAATGAGATTTTTGACTGCTGATAATGCCATCTAGAAATTTTGAGCTATTCTACATATTTTTCTTTTGAATATCCTTTCTTAGTGTGACAATCTCTGCTTCCAAGTTTCCAATGATCTTGTCATTTTCTTCTAGTTTTTCTTTGAGTGCTTCTTCAATTCTTTTTTCTTCTTCTATTTGAACCTTCAATATTGTGATCATTTGTTCTAGGTCTTGAGTGTCCTTTTTCTTGTCTAGTTCTGCTTGTAAGTTCTTGTTTTTCTTCTTTTCTCTTCTAATAACTTCTATGGAACACATTAATTCTTCTCGATAGTCAACTTCTACCTCTTCAATTTCATCTTCGACTTCTTCATATCCTTCTTCGGCTTCTTCATAATCTTCTTCAGAGTCTTCTTTGGCACAATCTTTTACTGCCATGAATAGAACTCTTCTTGTCTCACTCTCACTTATTTCATCTTTATCTAATGATGAGATGTCTTCTTTGATACATAAGATTTTCTTGAAATCTTTCTTTGTAGTTCTTTTTCCTTTATATGTGTGTTTTCCTTTTGAGTGACTTTCATCATTTCTCTTTTTCTTATGAGGACATTTGTTATAAAAATGATCAATACCATCAAAATTAAAACAAATTAAAGGAAGTTTACCTCTATACCTACCATTGGTTCCCTTGTTGAGTCTTTTGACGAAGTTGGCCACTTCTTCATCATCTTTCGAGACGTTGTTGCTGCTGCTATATTCTTCTTGTTCCTTTTTCTTTTGCTTTGATATTTTGGATGCTTTGAAGGCTGCTTCTTTTACATCTAGATTTTCCTGTTCAGTTCTCATTTCATATGCTGTGAAGATTCCATGTAGTTCATCCATGCTTATTGAGTTAAGATCCGATCTTTCTACTAGTGTTGATATCTTAGGGTTGAATCTCATAGGAAGAGATCTTAGTACCTTTTGAACAATTACAGATTCTTCAATTTCTTCTCCCAATCCCATGATTGCATTCACTGTTTTTTCAACTCTTAAGAAGTAGGCTGCAATATTCTCATCTTCCTTCATTTTTAGTTGTTCAAACTGACCTCTGTAAGTTTAAAGTTTTGCTTCTTTGAATTTTCTATCTCCTTCATAAATATTTCGAAGCTTGTCCCAAATCTCCTTGGCAGATTTACAATGTGAAACTTTGGTGAACATTGTTTCACTGATACCATTCAAAAGTGCATTTGTAGACTTGGAATTATTCTGACCAAGTTTCACTGCTTTGTCATTTGTTGGTGGAACTGCTGGTATTGTGTATCCATCTACAATTGATTTCCAAATTTCAAACCCCTGTGCTTGTATATATGTCTTCATCCTTATGCTCCAAAAAACATACTTCTGCCCCACCAAAGTGTGGTATTCTATTTTTATATGAGTTGGTACTCTCCATGATCTACCTTTCAATGGTTAAACTGATTTCTTAAGGAACTTGCTCTGAAACTAATTGTTGGATTACTGAGAGGGGGGGTGAATCAGTAATAGCGTAATTACAATCATTTTTCTCCAAATAATTCAAGTGTTATATCAATGTAGAATTATTATCCAATAACAAGAAATACGAAATAAAGAATCACACACATACACAATACACCAGTGTTTTACGTGGAAACCCAAATCGAAAGAAAACCACATAATTATTTATCTTATATGTCTTGAAGAATTACATTCATTGGAAGAACCAACTTCCTTTGTTTTCCAAATGCAACTGGAAGGAGGCTCCAACCCCCTAGTTTCTCAGGCTACAACCTGAGGGAAGCTCCAACTCCCCAATTGTCTGGCTACAACTAGAAGGAGGCTACAACCCCCTATGTTCTTCGGCCTCAACCACCTGTCCTTGCCCCGTCCAACTGCCCTAAAGTAGAGGTAGAATGATGGAACCACTGTCACACTATCACTATGATATATACCTCTGTAAACATGTACCAATAAACATGAACCATGCATCAACCATGCATCAACCTATACCTCAACCTGTAATCAACCTGTACCATAAACAAGTGCATCAACCATGCACCAACCTATACCAAACAATCTGTAATCAACCTGTACCATAAAGAAGTGCAACGAACCATGTACCAAGTATGTAGCAATAATGTGTCAAGTACTCATCAACTATGACTCATCAATATGTACCAACATCATCAACTATGCACCTCATGTATGTGACATCTCATCAACTACTTGTCTCAACCATGTACCCAACTTGTACCTAAACCAAAATCCCTCATCGATTTCATCATCCAAATATGATTTGTAACTCTATAATAGACGTGGTGTATATGATCACATACCTTCAAAACTTCCTTAACTTTAACAACAAGAGACTGTCATTTTTACCAAACGTTTCTTTAGTCTCACAAGACTAGTTTTGGATTAGTCAACAACCCTAACTTGAAATAATCATAACTTTGTACCTGTAATGAATAAMGATCTGAAACTGATACGCAAYGTTCTTAAGTTTCAACCACATTTCACTAGTGTGCTATGCAACTAGTGAAATGTGGTTGAAACTTGTTTTACCAAGTAGATATACATTTAAGAAATTGTGTGCAYARCTATATCTCTTCTTGTAATTCATTGGYGATGAAGGTAATATTTTTCTATAGTGGTAGGCTAAAAGTTCTATTATTTTTATTAAATGACAATTTTTTTKKGGGTACATTTGTTTGAAATTTGACCAGAAATTATTAGATTGGTAAATTTGAGTGATTATTTTTGTATAATCAAAGTGCCTTAGGGGTTTTTCAGCATGCTGAATTCTAAACAACAAAAAATAAAGATTCACGTAAATTTATATCGTCGGACTCAGACGAAAAATCCATTTCGTAGAATAGCTAGACAAAGCCATATTCTATATGATGAATTGTGTAGTCTATGGAAGTGAAAAGATGGTTAACAAATTGTTTCCAAGGTATTTATTTTAAATTTGAAAAAGGAACAAATCACTGTGAATGTTATGATATTGTTGAATATAGTTTTCAATTTGATTGATAAAGTTATTTCTTTTGTTAAAATATATTAATTATTTATGTGTGTGCTCCTCATGACCTCTTGTGGTTGATGTTACTCCACCACCAACTTTGATCCAATGATGCTCCCTTGGTACATCTAGATCCCTTGGCTCGTCCTTCGCACGAATTAGAGTCCAAAAGCCTCATCACCTACAATAATGATGCATGCAGGTTTGATCATGCCTCTTCTTAAACTCACCCCACCCGAAGAAATGGCCTCTCCTTAAACTCCACCCCCCCCAAGAAGCCTGCTCTCTTATTTCACTCCTTCATATTCCCTCTTCTCCCTTTGCACTCATCTTCTCCCTTTCCCCCCTTCAAACCCAAGTATCCCCTTCAACAAAGTGTTCCTTGGTTTTCCCTTGCCCCATCTACTTCCATGGCTCGAGGCAGTTCCTCTTGTTGCTCCAAAGGGAGTTCTTCCCATCGCCACAAATGGGATTCAAGTTCAAATCTTATTTCAGTGACCAAGGATTTGACCTAAGCCTATCAAGCCCACACCCCACCAGAGATTAGGGCCAAAATCGACCCGAGTTCTCCAACATTTTATATCGGACGATGAAGAAGTGTGCACCATAGGTTTGTGGATTCCTGAGCCGAGCACCACACAAGATTGTGACTCTCAGTACATGAAAACCATTAATATTTACTGGCATATCAAGATGTTGATGGATCAGATCTTTTTCAAATGACATGAAGTACACCAAGAGATTTTGCTGCTGCTAAATAATGTGCAATTGCAGATAAAATTGGTGGACCACAAAATCAACATGTTAGCAGACAAATTGGTTGGTCTAGACCTGAAGAACTTGAATTTTCCTCAACCTTGAGTGCGTGTGGCTGAGGAACGCCCTCCAATTACTTAACTTCTCATATTTTTTGGTTTACTTAACATGGTGTTTAGTTTGAGAGGTTTGAGCGTTCCTGCCCCATCTCATATCAGTGTTTTTTATGATGGGAAGAAGCTAGAATATTGCATAACACACAATCATATACTCTATTATTTCAAGTTTCATAAAATCATAGACAAGTCTATGCATTGTATCTAGTCTAGTTCATTGAGTGGGAGAGAAACAACAATGTTTTTGTATTGTATTTTTATGATAATATAAATAATGAAGAGAACTTTGTGTATATTAAGACAAAGTGGATGGTTTTTTTTTAATGAAGAAAGTGCTTGAAGATGATGTTTCCTCATTTAAAAAAATAGTTAAATAAAATAATTTTTTTATTTTAGTGATTTTTTAAAATTAATTTATTGTATATTTAAATATTTTAGTATAGTTGGAAGATTTTCATAGTTTTCCAGTAATATTTTTCTTGAAGGAAATATGTTCACCTTCTAAGATTGGTAAGTATTTGGCCGGAGTGGAAGTTTACTTCTTTAAGAACCACCAAGAAATTATTTCAAGTGACTTTGTTTTTCTTAAATAATCTTAATAAATAAACATAGATTTATAGATAACAACCTCATTATCTTGACTGCTAATTAACAACTAAATTATGATAAATTATATCATATTAAAAAAAATATAGTTACAAAAATTCCATGGTTTTTTTTTAGGATAACTTCCCATTTCTTCCATTAGTTGATGCTCTATCTAATATTTAGATAAGGATTCAGTAATTGACATGAGTAGTGATATTTTGTAAGTATAAGTTATATTTAGTTATAAATTGATGCGAGTAGAAAGGCAAGTTGACATTGCTTTTGTAATTAAGAGCGTGGTTATTGTTAGAAAACAGAGATAATTATAAAGT
>ML790185.1:339120-350781 GCA_009831015.1 Picea engelmannii | reverse complement strand
AAATATCTAGAAGCATTAAATACTTTCTTGACTTTGATAGATGGTGGGTGTGATGAATTAAATGAGCATGGTGGAGTGTTATGTACATTTTGAGGAAAATTATCAAATAACATTTATTATCTAGCATGAGAATAATGACTTTTCATTTTATTTATTGTTGTTTAATGCAAGTCATTTATATTTAGTTTTATTTTAATATTTTCCCAAAATATCTAGATAAGGAAGGTTGATGGATAGTAATGAGGGGGGGGTGAGGAGACTTGGGGAAGTGTGTATGGAAACTTGATAAATAGGGAGAAGAAGTAGAGAGGAAGGGGATTGGGAGGTTTGAGCATGATGAGAGGTTGTGAAATCTTTGGAGGATATATTTCTTATGATGTTTTTTCTTTGAGCATTGTGCTTTGCTATTCTTGGAGTCACGGGCACGGAGGGCCAAGAAATCGAAAGGTTTCTTGGAGCTAGGAAGTCGGATAGACTCCTAGTTGGTAGGGAGGATTCCGTTGTTTCACTCTGGAAAAAGCGGGAAAAGAATGCTTGGAAGCGCCCAGGACTACATTACAACCGTTGAGATTCGACAAGCTAAGGTGGAGGTATTTTTCGGTGGTATTTGGTTATTGATATTTTGTGTATACTTATGTTTTAAGTTCTAAAACATAGATTTATCATATTACTTATTTCCTCATGTTATCTAGATTTATCATTGAGAAAATGTGGAAGAATTGTGTAAATGAAAATCAATAAAATTATGCTAAAACGAAGTTGTTATTGTGTATGTATCTAATAAATGATTAATTTTTTTATTGCATCGTGAATGGTTTCTACACATGGTATCATAGCCTGGTTTCGAAACTGAAACCTGGGCTTGACCACTCACAACCGTATGGCACCCATTTCATGCAATCAGTTAGATTAAAAAAAAATGTTGCAAATGATTAATTCATGTGAACTTGTGATGGAACTATGTTTTGCTAAAAAAAAAATGTTGGAAATCTAACAGAGACGACAAACAAACACTAGCAGTGAGTTTGTAATTATGGGGTATACAGACAAGTTATACCCCAACACAGCTGCTAACTAGCCTAAATGGGTCCCAAAACAGGAAACACATTTTTTTTTTGTTAGTAAGAAACCAGACAACCTTGCTTGAAATACCCGTTAAAATAAACATTAAAATACCCATTACTATTTCGGTCCAATTTATGGGCCAGTTCTCCCAGAAATATAGCAGTGCCATTGCGTTTCTAGTATCTATGCCAAATATGACTGGAACAATCCCCAATCCATTTGTTGGGAGATTGTGAAACAGGGGTGCTGGACTTTCTGTGATCCCAACACTGAAGGGTAAAGCCAACAATGACGAACTCCGTGGGAGAAGCCCAGCAGGCAGTAGTGTAAGAAATCAAACCCCAATTATCTGTAATGCATGTGTGATGCATTTGGCCTTTCGCGAGCTTGAATAGATTGATCTTTCCATCTTCTCCAACACAAATGCACTCGCAGTTGGAGCTGCTCGCCTACAAATCCATGCCAGAAATATATGAAAATGAAGTTCCCAACCCCAAATAGACCTGCGCCTCCAACAAAACCTGCAGAGGATCCGCAACCAGAAAATAGAGACACCCATAAGAGGCTGTTGCGATTATGGCCTTCTGGGAGGACGAGGCCACTTTCAGTTTTGATATTCTTGCAAGGGAAGTCCAGGTAGTTTGGAGTTCAAGTCTCAGGGGGTAGTGGATGTGGGCATAGGCCAGGGTTAAAGTATTGACTTGGATGGAAGAAGTTCCTGAGTCTGCGTCGTAGAGAGTTGTGGCGACCAAACGGTCGAAAGCTGCGATGAGTGGAAGCCATCGTAAGGAATCTACGTACTCCCCTTGAGGGAACCGACCCACTTCCACGGTACTAGTGTCGTCTTCCATTGCCAATCCTACTTTTTCTTCTTCTCAACTCGACAATCAAACAGTTTCACAGATAAGATGGCAACGCCAAATGCTAAAAAATACCTTCTCCTCCTCTCCAACAAGCGCATCAATCAAACATTGAAAATGAGATGAAATATCTCTGTGCATCCCTGCAGTGTCCTGTAATTTTCTAATTTCCGCTCCATTTACTTTCATTTCGCTACATTTGAAAATGTTCACAAAAGGTGGGATTGACATGACCAAATTACATATTAATGTGGAGAGACCAAATTAAATATTTGTGTGGAGAGATGTGTTGAGGTGTGTGAATATTAATATCAATAGAAATCAAATATTTGTGTGGAGAGACGTGTTGAGGTGTGTAATAAATTGATGTGTGGTTTATGACAAAAACTTGACAGGTTGGTGTGTAATAAATTGAAGGTTAAATATATGTGTACTTGTCTAAGGACTGTTCAGAGAAATTAATGGAGATAAATCTGTGAGAAATTAATGGAGATAAATCTGTTGCCTGAGGATATTATCAAAATACCAAAAGAGTTGTGTCGAGGTTGTGTCGATACATGTGTTGATGCGTGGTTTATGACCGAATTCAACATCTTGGTGTGTAATAAGTTGAAAATTCAGAGATAGGTGTACCAGATTTATCGCAAGTGGAATAACTATGTCATGAACACCCTATTAATTGTTGAAATGACAAGCTATCAAATTCACTATTTATGTTCACCAAAACTCCTTCCTTTGCATACGGTTTCACATTTGTCATTTCCAGTGACGAGGACTGCTCCATAGCCAAGGCTCCTCAAATGCGGTAAAATATTGTGATTATTGTTCTATTTTATGGCATAACTGATAATAGAATCCAAACCCTGCAAAGCATTTTCATAATCCTCAGAATTTCTTGTGATTTGAGGTTCTTTTTTTTTTAAGGAGATAGAAGTGCCTCGGCCCCATTGTATCAATGACATCCTGCAACCTGATGCCCTCATAGTACATGAATCTGTCCACGTTCTTCCTGAATCAATGCTAGAATTTCCTAGATGACACCCTCGTCATCTTTTGTCCCTTTATTTTACTAACATCATGAAAGCCTGAGTTTAGCTATCTTCCTCAACAGGAAAATCCGTTACTTTCTGACCTGCTTTGAAAAAGAACTTGTGCTCCTTCTGGGCAATGAGAGTCGCTAGATCACTAAGGACATCGTGTATTTTAACTTTTTCAATCCTTCCAGTAATATCCATCTTGGTTGCCTCAATCAAACAAAGATCCCTTAAGAAGCTGATAAAACTGTACGCAGTGGCATGCAAATAGATCTGTCCACCGCTTGTAACAAGCCCTTCCAGACCCTCCGCTATCCACATTTCTATCACTTCTTCACAATTGATTATTCCGTCTTCTGGATAAGCTGCAAAATAAACCAAGCAAGTCTTCAAATAATTTGGCAGAACGTTGTAACTCCAATTGAGATGCTGAAATAGCTTTTCCTCAATTGCACCACAGACGTAAAATATTTCATCAATTGTTTGCATCTGATGTAAAGCAAGCTCCCACTCATATCGATAACCATAGTGTGTCATCATTGCAACATCTACAATTATAGCGAGTGGTAAGCCCTTACATTCCCCCGCAATTTCCCTAGCAACATCCTCTATGACCGCTGGAACATCTCCATTCCAAAGTGATCGGGTACGAAACAACTGCCAACCCTGGTCTTCCAACAACAGATCCACTAGTATCATCTCTTCCTCATTCATTAGAGTATATACAACTTTATTTTCAGCCATAATAATAATCTTAGAACCTCTCTCATTCAAGGACGCTCCTAAGCTTTGAAGGTCAAGGCTCTTCCACATATCATCTAGTATAAGAAGAAACTTTTTCTCCTTTAAATAAGAGCACAACATATCTTCTCGCCCTTGCAAATTGGATAGATCTGGAAATTTTGTTTTTAACTTTAATCTATCTGCAATGCAACTTTGTAGATCTGAGATTTTGTATTCTTTGGAGATCATTACGACCAGATCAAATGAGTTACTTACCTTGCGGCTGTTGTTGATGGTCTGAAGCAGCGATGTCTTACCAATGCCGCCCATGCCGTAAACGCCAATAATTCCAATGTGGTTGCTATCTACGGTTAACCACATCTCAAGATTAGACTGTACAGACCAGATTGTGTTTCCAGTATACCCCGATTCAGGGATTTCAATCGGTATCTGGGTGGGCGGAGTATAATCCCTGAATTCCCTGCTGGAAGGAAAATTAGACTTCTTCTCTAACTTGAGTTTAGCAACACTCTGTTTCCAGTCTTGGATATCTTTATCGATTCTGTACCGGTAGAGGCAGTTAGGGCAACAACCAATGCAATTTTTTTCATTCCTGGTACTTGTTCCGAATAGATTGTGAAGCTGTTATGGCCTCGTTCGCCTGATCCAGCCAAATCTTTACTATTTGTTTAGGGTCCCTTTGTTCTTGAGTGAGGTCTCCCTTTATGTTATCTATTACACGATTCAGATGTTCAGCTTGAGCTTCCATGTTCCTGACAGTTTGATGCAAAGAAATGACTATTTTCATCTCTTTAACAACTTCGATAAAAATAAATAAATAAATGCTCAAAACATTGGCTACAGCTCCAGTAGCAATTGCCTCGCCAAGCCATTTTGCCTCACATAAACCCTACAGTCTGCCAAACCAAAATGAAGAAACTATCCTGAGTCAGAAATGACAAGACTAGCTGGTAGAACCCTCTTTTCAAGCTATAAAACCAGCTGGTTAACAATCCAATCTGCAAAATATTACAGTTCAAATGAACTATGAACCACCATATTTGAGCTAAGGCATTACAATGAATTACAAAAATGACAGTCACGCTCATTATTAAAGGATTTGAAGAAGATTCATTCCACTCACCTGGAAGCCCAATACTAATGAACCTACTAATGGATATATTGTGAACAACTAGAAATAACATGCTTAGGATCCGAGTGGAGATCAACTAGATTGGATTTGTGAGGACAACTTGCCAAGAGCAATCATTTTGTGCTGAAATACGATTGGTTGGAACTTGGAAGAGGAAAATCAGATAGGTTAAAGTGGAACGATAACGTTAAAGTGGAACTATAACGTGACATTGACCAAAACTGATATTATGACTACTCAATCTCTGGGAAAAGCATAAATTTCATAAATATGTACCTTGTTTGGTCGACCTTTCATGGAAGGGATTATTCCACTTAGTATTAACATTACTCTATTATATTGATATAAATATGTTTTTATAATTTTTTTTTTTTTTATTATAGTACAACGCTATTCAATCTTGGTTGATAAGGTAATTAGTTGAGAAGACTAAATACCCACCATTGAACATAAATTTTAATGGCAGAATTGTTCAAGGAATGACTGAAAATTCTCTTCAGAACCATTTAATGTTTTGTCTAAAAAAAATAATAATAATAAAAAAAAAACCAAGCCAAAAACCTCTGTGTATGAATGGAAGTTCAATTAATCGACTAACGTTGCAAATTCACTCATTCTGCCTAAGTCATAAAGTTTGGATTGATTGACATGACTTGTTAATCATAATTTCCATGTATCAATTAATTAATGACTATAACATGAAATTTTCAATTTGAATTTTTAGGGATCAGTGTTTATTAAACTCAACTGGTCAAGTCGTTAAGGGAAATAAATAAAAATATCAAACTCCATATCAGTTTTTATTAAGCTTGACAATTGTTATCAAATAACTGAATGAAAATAAATAGAAATCTATTAAAATATGAATGTATACAGTAACAAGTAAGGCATGAATATATTAATAAGGTAGTATTAACAAGCAATAAGTGTAATATTATTATTATAATCAAGAGTTGTTAGGGAAAATATTATTATATGAGGTTATTAAAATATTTTTGTTTGATATATATATTTATATTTTAATAATTATATATAAATATATTAACCAAAATAATATTATATTTAGTATGTCTTTAAATCTTTACAAAATCTTTAATATGTTGAATATGGTGTTGTGTTGTTTGGTTATATACATCAAGCTATAATATAATATATATAAAAGAAATAATTGAAATACTTGTGTGTATGAATATGTAAAAATAGAATTATTTAAAGATTTTTTTTCATATTTTCATTCATGGTATTGCATAGTATACTACTAAGAAATTAATTATATATATGGACACAACAATAAATGCTATGTGAAAGAAAATTGTTAGTTAAGAATATGATTTTTTTTATTATTGCCTAGATAAATAGGAAATGTAAGATTGTATGTATTGCATGTCATACACACATAAATTTCAAGGAGTTTGGTAGATAATCCTTAACTTAAATAAACATGTTCTACATTCTATTGGCAATTATGGATACACCTAATAAGATTTAAGAGTGTCATCTTATCTTAAAGTATCCGCCTAGAATATAGATTTCATGGAAATGTAACTATAAATGTTATCTGAGTTAAAATTGAAGGTTAAGAGTGTTTGAAGCCCTTTTATGACCTAATACCAAATGTGACAAATTTGAGGTATGGGTTAGAAAGCTGAGACAAATGAGTTGTCTTAATTATTGAAAGATTTTAGGATAGTGTGAAGAAATTAAATTATTAATTAATCTTGCTCAACAGAAAGACATATTAAAGTATGTTGGTTATTACGGTGATATTTTAAATCTAAATCTCTTGGTTCCTAATAAAAGCAATAGATTTGAACATGGGAAATAAAATTTATATTAAGGGTCTTCCTTTTATAGTTAAAGCAGTAGTAGCTTTGTAATTACTTTAAGATAGCGAGATCATAGTGACCTTGTAAAATAATAATAATAATAATAATAATAACATTAATTAAAAAGAGCTAACCCTAGGGTGATGTAAAGACCACACATTATGATTACTCTCCAATTTTGACCATAACTTTGAGACGAAGTTTCCTAAAGGGTGGGTGTATGTAATGCCCCATATTTGGCCTTAGACAGTTAGGAAATTGTTTTTTTTTTACTCATGTTAGTAATTCAATGCTTAGTATTTGATTAGATTTAGTTCAACTAAGTTAGACATTTGATATGAATACATATGGACATGTTTATTTGTTACATGATATTATTCTTACCGTTATATGCTCATAACAATGATGGTTCTCTTATTGTTTAAGCATGAAAGTTAAAACAAATAATTTTGGTACATGGATACCAGTTCAGGTTATCTTGTGGATGTATAATAGATGCAAGGAATGGTAAAAAGAAACATGCATTCTTAATTGAACACCAGTATAGATATGGATTCTTATATGATATTGTGATAATAGGCATGGATATGAGTTATTGGTAAAATTATATCCTCTATACCTACATAGTACTTACCATCTTTGGTAACTAGCTCTTTTCTTGTTCATTTCTAGCAGTTTCAAGTTCTTTCTCTTACTATGAAAGATGTTTTTAACAATGGGAAGCATGTGTTCATCATTCCACATATATTAATTTACTTATTTATTTTCAAACAGAGTTTCTTCATAGGGAAAAATCCTTGTTAGTGAACAAGTAGTTGCTAGACCAATTAATACATTTCAAGGTGTGTCCTCCCATTTAGATAACTCACCCCTCGTACAATGGACCCATGCATAGTGACTAATAGAACTCAGTTGATATACCATGCCACACCTTATGCCATAATAAAACGCCTTTTCATGATAGTTCACTTATCATTCTAACTCAAGTTCTAAATTCACAACATAGGCTCACTTACATTATCCATTTGAATGTTCATTAGAATGTGGAACTAAACATAAGCATCCACTACAGTCTTATGTTGTCAATACCACCATACTAACCTACATAATGATTAAGTACAATGCTAAGAAGAGAAGACCTGAAGGACAAATAACTAAATATTTGGAATGAAATCTTGTAGTCAATTTTTTTTTAATATAAAATGTTCACTAACTCACGTAGCAACATGATGCTCTTTATGTATAGGCATATTTGTAATAGTGAATTGATAATAGAAAGTAGGATTTTCCTTGACCGTGATGAAGAGAATCATATACTAGACAATTAACTTATTTGAGATATAATCTATACAACTTGAGAAAAGAGAGATATTTAGGACAATAGAAAAACAAACAATGAAGTGATGACATCACATGAAAATCATTTAGTAGTATATTAGTCAATGTTCCTAAGCATGGGAAATTTTATGATGGCATATGTATTGTATCACTCAAGTTAGAGTGATAATAAAGTCAATGATAATTGGTTATAAATTTTAAGATATTCTAGGTGGAATTATATGCTTGGCTTAAACTATAAACGAACTCAATATAAGATTCACTTATCTAAAGAACCAATAATGAGATAAGATTCTAATTGGCTATCAAACTAGAAGACTATACTTTAATATACAACTTAGGAAGAATAAATCTATAAGACAAGCATGTCGTTTCATTAAATGGTAATAAAATAAAGTCAAGACATAGTAAGGTGCATACTAAACAAACATAGTTGCAATCAATATATTAATAGCCTCGACATGTTTTAATCAAGTCATTGTCCAATGAGACCAATATAATGCAAGGTTTTCTATCGCGAAAGATAAATAGAAGTTGGGTCATAAATTCTCCTCATATTGTGAATGATCATAACTTCGGGACGAAGTTTCTTAAAGGGTGGGTGTATGTAACACCCCATATTTTGACCTTGGGTAGTTAGAACATTGTTGTTTATTAATCTTAATAATTCAAAGTTTAGCATTTGTTTGGAGTCAGTTCAACTTTGTTAGACATTGAGATGTGTACCTCTAGACCTTTTTGTATGTTACATGATATATGCTCATGACAAAGATAGTTATTTGATTATTTAAACATGAAAATTAAAATGGGTAAGTTGGGTGCATGTATACCAATTCAAGTTATGTTCTGAAAATATAATAGATGCAATGCATGATGTAAATAGGAATACATTTCTTAATTGAGCGTCAATGCAAATATGGATTTTTATATAAATTTGGGATGTATATGCATCAATATGTGTTATTGGTGAACTAACCTACAAGATGATGAGCTATATGATAGCCAAATGACTATAGTATTGAGGTAACTGGGATGTCGTAGACATCAGGAAGATATTGTATGCTATAAGTTGTACTTACTCTTTAATTTATGATTCAAAATATTACTCCAATCTATGGTAAGTGTGGTTTTGATAGGATGTACAACTTACCCAGAGTGGATGTTTGATGACGTGACTCTAAGAATAGTAGTTGCACAGTATGGATCAATATAGGGTGTTGACCCTAGTTCTATGAGGAGGGGTGGAGGTATTTCCCACTGTTTATCCTCCGAAATCTAGAGTCATGGGAGGGCTGTGTGAAGTCACGCTCCCCTAGACGTGTGATGACGACTGCTAGTTGCTTGTTGGGGAAGCTTGGTCGAGATGTATGACACTTTCGCTTATGGGTTCTATCTGGAGTTAGGTCAATATAGTTGACACTCCAGCTTAGTCCAACAGAGGAAAGGATAGGATGGAAGATGGAAGTAGGTTAGGAAGGAAGGATGCTTTGATGTTAGTTGAGAATACTGATTGGGGATTAGAGATGCCACTATTGTTTACTCACTTGGTTCCTACCATGTTTAAAACCCNNTTTGATTTCCTATTGATATTTTAAGTGTGACAATGAGTTATTGATGAATTGGTGTAATTTAGTTCGTTAAAATTATTAAATGATGCATTACTTGATCTGTTGTCCTACATGTCTTGGTGATCATATAGGAACTATGCACTAGAGGCAATGATTGTTTATTGTTAGTACATGCATAAGATATGTGTCCGCTAGCTATACACACATACCCTACCCATGTATACTAGTATAAGTAATTAATGTATTAATTATTAAAATAAATTATTAACTATTTAATTGAATGTTTATTGGATATGTAAATTATATTGCATACAAATATCTAGAAGCATTAAATACTTTCTTGACTTTGATAGATGGTGGGTGTGATGAATTAAATGAGCATGGTGGAGTGTTATGTACATTTTGAGGAAAATTATCATATAACATTTATTATCTAGCATGAGAATAATGACTTTTCATTTTATTTATTGTTGTTTAATGCAAGTCATTTATATTTAGTTTTATTTTAATATTTTCCCAAAATATCTAGATAAGGAAGGTTAATGGATAGTAATGAGGGGGGGGGGTGAGGAGACATGGGGAAGTGTGTATGGAAACTTGATAAATAGGGAGAAGAAGTAGAGAGGAGGGGGATTGGGAGGTTTGAGCATGATGAGAGGTTGTGAAATCTTTGGAGGATATATTTCTTATGATGGTTTTTCTTTGAGCATTGTGCTTTGTTGTTCTTGGAGTCACGGGCACAGAGGGCCAAGAAACTGCAAGGTTTCTTGGAGCTAGGAAGCCGGCTAGGCTCCTAGTTTGCAGGGAGGATTCCGTTGTTTCACTTTGGGAAAGTGGGAAAATAATGCTTGGAAGCGCCCATGACTACATTACAACCGTTGAGTTTCGACAAGCTAAGGTGGAGGTATTTTTCGGTGGTATTTGGTTATTGATATTTTGTGTATACTTATGTTTTAAGTTCTAAAACATAGATTTATCATATTACTTATTTCCTCATGTTATCTAGATTTTTCATTGAGAAAATGTGGAAGAATTGTGTAAATGAAAATCAATAAAATTATGCTAAAACGAAGTTGTTATTGTGTATGTATATAATAAATGATTAATTTTTTTATTGCATCATGAATGGTTTCTATAACTATGGCTATTAATTCTTCATCTATCTGTAACTCTATATCCCCCATTTTAGCGCGTTCACCATTGAAAGGTCGTGCACAAGTTTTGGTGACCTATGAATTGTAACCCTTAAACATGCACATAAATTGTAACCAACCAACCCACTCAAAAGTTGGAAAATAATCTTCCTAAGATTCAATAATCTCAACATCAGGTTCAACTCTGAAAATCATTCCCATCTGGATATTTTGCCACACTAATGTTTGGAAAATCCTCATAAAACACCTAACAGACTCTCTCTTACAAGTAAATGGAAACAAAGCTTCAATACTTGAGTAAAAATATTATTTTGAGGAAGAAACACCATAGGTAATAATTCACGAATACGATAATGCAGTTCAAAACTATACGTGGAAGTGAATCAATGAATTTTGGGAAAGGAGGACTGTTCGTATGCAGTTTGAAAGGACCTTGATTTAATTTTCCATTAAATTTATTTTAATTTATGATGATCAGATCAATCCTAACGTACCACAACAAAATATTAAACAATTGTTATGGATCGTGGGTATCATGATAATACGTAGTTATGATAGGATAAGTAGGATTTCTTCGATTACGATTGATCATTGCTGGAACATTTGTTTTAAATCAACAATATAAAAAAATTGTATCTTGTCAAATATTGTAGCTCGTTGGAATGCATGTAAATGAGAAGAAATCATAAAGAATATGTGAATTAGAAATATTTGAAAGCCCCCCCAAAAATAATCAAAATATTTAAGAAATGAGAAACATCCTAGAAAGAAAATGTCAATAATGGTTGAATGAAAACTCAAAGAAGTTGGGAGTACGACCAAAATTGACAATGCTAAAAATGTTATATATATATATATATATATATATATATATATATATATATATATATATATATATATATATATATATATATATATATATATATATATATATATATAT